>NDXZ01037568.1:0-13446 GCA_003055125.1 Paykullia maculata | reverse complement strand
GTTATCCCGTCAGGAGAAACCCAAGTCACTTTATGTATGTATGTATGTATGTATTTAAATTCAGGAACTAGTTACCAGTTGCTATATGTATATGTTGCTATATACATATACAAAATATTTTAAGGGAAGCACCTTATCAAATATTTGAAACAAAATCAATAAAGAAAACTTTCCAATAGATTTTTACAAAAAGTGCGGATAAAAAAAATATAAATATATTGGTTTGCTTGTGTGTTCTTATTCCTGTTCAGCTTTTATGGATATGTGCAATTTATAAAGTTCAACGTCTGACTTGTGTGTTTGCTTAGAGAGTCAATAAAAAAGTTTTTCCATAAAATAATTTTTTTTGTTCGCTGGCCACAATTGAGCAGACATATCGGTTTGAAAAAAATTTATTATGTACTTAGTTGCTAAAAGGATGACCATGGTCGTTTTTCAACACACATGCACATTTATTACGTTCATATTTGCCTTCAATTTGTGTTTAATAAAAATGCACTCTTTTGTACTCTGCTTTGGAAAATTTATTCAATAATTCATAGATATTATATAAAAGAAATTAAAAGAGTGATAAACATTTTTGTTTGAAAATTTAATGATTTTAAAAGTATTTTGTTTTTATTTTGCAAGTGTCCAGTTTAGCTTTTTATTGTTGTAATACATTTTTGTTGTTGTTATTACCCCCTTTAAAAAAATAATATGCTGTGCATCTTATTGAATATTAAAACTTTCAGCACCAAGTTCTGCGGGCCCGCAGTGCTAAAAATTTGAGCAAAATTGTTATAATATCTCCTAACATTCCCCTTACACGCGCCAACATAATTTAAACAATATAATAATTCATCGGAATTGTTACATTCTTAAATAAAAGAATTGCTTTCAAAAATTGCAAATGCAATTTCTTGTTTAACTCTTTGCATAAAATTCACTTCTTTCTTTATTTAAATTATTTTTCTTTCTGCAAGTAAGCAGAACGAACAGTCAAACAAATAAAAATTGCTTTTACTAAGAATTGTTTATGATTTACTTAATTATTGCAAAACTGACAAATGAATAAAAATTGCTTTTATGAAATTGCAAACGCCATTTTCTTTATAACTATTCTCCAGACATAAGAATTCAGAAGAATTGTTTATTATATGATTATTGCAAGTAAGCTATAAAATAAGTACCTATATAAGTAAAAGAAATAATCACTAAAAATGTAGATATAATTTTGTATCACTCAACCAGCGTGTTTGAATTTTTATTTTTTTTATGGATCTTTAAAGTAGATTCCAAAAGTCTTTTTGAAAGCGCATTGAAGTCAAAGGTCAGATATATGAAAATTTATCAATTTATATAAAATAAATTTGTTAATCTCGTTTCAACATTATTTAACAAAAAATGTAGATTTATATATTTTATTGAAAAGTATATTTAAAAATTTTTGGGATGTTAACCCTAGTATCTCCTTTAGGTCAAATCGACCCACAAACTTCATTATCTCTAAATTCTTTAATATTCTTCATTATTTGGTGGAAATTAATAAATACTTTTGTTTACATATATGAATTGCAATAAGAAATAAAATCAATCCTATGACATATCTTGGATCAATGTGAATTTCACAAAATCGATTTGAAATATCTTAAATTTTTTTTTTATTTCAAAAATAAATAATAATAACTCGGCTAGTGTCGTTACTCGATTTTTCATAATATTCTTAACAATAATCACATGAACTAAAAAAGCCTGACAATATTAATTAAAACATCTATATAAACTTATGTTCAACTAATTTTCAAATAAGAACTTTCAATTAATAATAATAATAATAATAATAATATCCAATTAAAAAAATAAGCAACATAAAATAACACAGCCAGCAAATTTTAACCTGGGGACCATAGTATACATTTCTGTAGGTTTGAGCTGCTTTAAATTGTTGATTCATAAAACGATTGTTGCTCTAATATATATACTTACATACATATGTATGAATACATGTATGTATTTATATAATCGAAAAGGTTCTCTTCTTTTTCGCTTATATCCTAATTGATAGATTTTGCTGGTTTTCAATGGAAAGAATCTAAGGGGTATCTCTGATAGTTTGATATCCCAAGCGGGTCCGTAGCATATCAGGGGGCTGAAAAAAGTTGATTTCAACAGACGGACAGACGGACGTGGCTGCATCATGTGGTGAAAGGTATGTTGAAGTTTAACTGGCCTCTGCATAAACTTATACAAACATTTCTTCAACATTTTCGTTGAAAAAACACAGCTTGTAAGCAAGTATCTGCATGTGAAAAGGCAGGATAGCAAATTTGTATTAAAATGTTTGTTAAAAACAGGGTTCAAATATATTAAATATGATATTATTAAGTTATACGTACCCTGCAAAAAACTGGGTATTGTCTTGCTCTTACTCAATTACATGCCGTCTGTATTACTAAGAAGTAGTTTTCTAATAACAAGTTTATATTGTGAAACGTAAAAACTTATTCATGAGATATTTTAAAAAAAGAGCCACTTAAATTAACAATTACGATTCTCATTTGGGTTAACATTCTTTAAGTTTATGTAATTATATTTTCGACCGATATTTATGAATTGACTCTAAAGGGGTTTTCTAAGTGTTTCTGTTAAACGGTACGTACATAAGTAACAAATCTCAGTTTCGTTCTTAGGAAGCCGAATATAATACAGTATTGATAATGAGTTCTGTAGCCCAGTACAATCAGTTGGATATAAAGTAAGTAGTGATATAATATTTTAAAAGTATTGATTCATATAATTCCTCATTTATAATCTAAAGGGCTCATTTGTTTAAGTATGACTTCACAAAATCCCTTTTTTTAAGCGAGGGTGATAATGACTTATTAAGGCCTCTATTTGTAAGTACTTGCCTCCAATGACATCGCCTCGTTAAAGTAATGGGTTAAAATGCCAAAAGGTAAGTAGTGCACCTTTTGTATTTTTTATCATTTTAACTCATTACAAAGCAATGCAAGTTTTTGCTGGGTTTATAGTATTGTCCATTTTCAACTAAAAAATTCACGGTTTTTGTTATAAAATTACCCATTTGCTGTAAGTAAGTTTAAGCTTTGTTTATAAGATGACCACTTTTTCAAACACCTGTTTAATTGCTTCAAAAGTTATTTTGCATGCAAAATCATTTAATATAAACTGTCACGGGAAATTTAGTTAGTTTGCATTAAAAAAATATTAAGCTTTTCTTACATATTCAAGACAAATTCTAAATTTTCTAAGTGTGTGTCTTCCTGTATATTTTTTTCTTTTTGAAAATATATAAAAACATGAGTTTTCATATGAAAAATTATAAAAAGTTTACTTTTTAACTTTGTTGCCTTTTTCTAAATATTTAGTTTTCAATTAAGTAAAGTATTAGAAAAGTTTATCATTGACTATTTACTTTGCTTTTATTCTGATCATTATGTTGATTATTATGTTCAAAAATAAACAACATTTTTGCGTTTTAGAAATTTCTTTTTTTAACTTGTAATCGTAAGAACGAGAAAACAGAACAAACATTTACAAATTAAGCTGCCTCCAAATTTGTTCGTTCAAAAATTCACCTAAATACACACGAAAGAGCAAAGTGAAAGTAAAGCGCCCATCCCCCCAAATGACTCTTTTTTTCAAAGAACTAATTTGTTAGGATGTTTTTTTAGTTACTTTAAGCGGAAATTCTTTTAAAGAAACAATATTTTTTCTTTACAAATTCATACATATATAAGATGGCGCAAATGTAATGTCATAATGTGAGTTGCTAACATTTTGTTAGAAATAAAAATATATAATGCTCTGTTCTTATGAAAATTTTATTTAAAGAGATGTTTGTTGCTTTGTCAACTGCGTCCAAATCTCAAAGCTTGTTGTCAACTGCGTACATTTACACTACCTTGCACTACCTTGTGTCTAATTACGCATACGCTTTATCTTTATATTTTAAAAATAGCATTTTTTGTTATTTGAGCTACTTACACATACACTCGTCGCCACTTGAATAGCACACCTAAAGAATTTTTTTGTTTGGCTCAATATCTCACGAACCAAACGTGATAAAGGCATAATATTTTTTTTAAATTTAACCATTTTTATTTTAAATCGAATGCAAAAACATCGATTTACCTTTATTGGTTAATTTTATATGAATTTTTGACTAAATTAATTAAAAACAAGTAAGAGCGCTATATTCGGCTATGCCGAATCTTATATACCCTGCACTACGTGTATTTTTGTGGTAAGGGTATATATGGGTTTGTCATTCCGTTTGTAATTTCTTCAATATTCATTTGCGACTCTATAAAGTATATATACATGGGATCCCAATAGATAGGGAAGTCGATTTAGCCATGTCCGTCTGTTCATGTGTATGTTGAAATCAAGTTTACGCAATAAACTTCAAGTTTTCGTTCCAACACCCCCACTAGAATTGAAGTCTCAAAGACCAAGAGTTTGTTTGGCATTCCTTAAACTTTCCAGCTGGTAATGCTTTAGTGAGGATATCTGCTACCATGTCTTCAGTACCAATATGATTTATTTTTATACAATTATTTTAAACTAACTCTCGAACAAAGTGGTGACGAATGTCAATATGTTTAGAGCGGGCATGTTATACATTGTTGTGTGCTAGGGCAATAGCACCCATGTTATCAGAGTACAGCGTCCATGGCTTTTTGTTTTGATCGTAAATTTCATAATACAGAGATTTAAGCCAGATAACTTCCTGACACGCTGCTGAAACTGCTATATATTCAGCCTCTGTAGTAGAAAGTGCCACAGTAGCTTGTCGTTTGGAATTCCATGATATCACCGAACCTTGAAATTCAAATACGTAGCCTGTTGTAGAACGACGATTGTCCAAATCATTTGCCTAATCTGCATCTGCGAATCCAGTGACTGCACTATCAGATTGTTTAGAAAACTCAAGTTTAAAGTTAAGATTACTTTTCAGATATCTAAATACACGCTTAACAGCAACCCAATGTACCTTTCCAAGATTTTTATTAAATCTAGAAAGTGCCCCCACTGCATATGCAACATCTGGTCGACTTATCTGTGCTGCGTATAAAAGACTTCCAACAGCTTCTTGATATGAAATTTTCTTCATTTCGATTATTTATTCTTGAGATCTTGGAGATAATTCAAATGAAAGTTTTTGATTACGATCTAGTGGTGTGCTTACTCCTTTGCTTTCTGCCATTTTTTCTATCACGTGTTATTTTCATACCAATTATAAAATTTGCAGTACCAATATCTTTCATTTTGAAATTTGAGTTGTATTGTTTGAAAAAATTAGAATATCATCAACATATATTGCTATGTATAATCTACTTTCCCCGAATTTTTTATTGAAATTTTAATTTTTTTGACACTTTATTCAACAAACGTTCTGGGCTCATTACCTAATGTATTCAGGTTTATTGGAAAAGTAAGTAATTTAATTAATAATACGTTTAGAACTTAATACAATGAATACATGATTTCATTAAGTTAAATATAATAAACTTCAAGTCTTCGTTCCAACAAAGTCTTACACACTAAATAATATAAAAAAAAATGTTATATCTGGCTTAGAACGGGATTGGGAACTCGTTACGAATATGTAACAGTGGGCTGTTTCCAGAACTTTTTGGCCCTTGCACTTTTTTCATAAAACAAAATTGTTTAAAAACAACAAAAAAAATTAAGATTAAAAAGTAAATTAGATTTTACTAATAATCCTTATGTTTTTGTACGAATTTTTTAAATTATTCTTACAATAGTGCTATTTGCAAAGCATTTGATACAGAGACCAAAATCACATTTTTTGCCTACAGAAATTGGATGCGACTGACAGTTATGATCTTTTGAACGACGT
Source organism: Paykullia maculata (assembly GCA_003055125.1). NCBI lineage: Eukaryota > Metazoa > Arthropoda > Insecta > Diptera > Rhinophoridae > Paykullia > Paykullia maculata. The sequence continues at coordinate 7,577 of NDXZ01037568.1, read as the reverse complement.
CTTTTCTTTTCTTTTGTTTCGCCTACAAAGTGATTTACATCATCAATTGAGCTTGAATATTCCTGTTCGTCCTTACCTAATTTGAGATAGCCTTGAGGAGAGTTTTACGTGCATAAGATTTACAATGTAATTGAATGTGTTGAAAATGTAATTGGGATATGCTACCATCTTCTTGCGGTGTAAAATCCAAGCATTTTATATAGAAACATTTAAAAGCCACGTAAAAATTGAATACCACCATTTTTTCTGTGCGCTCTAGTTCTGATTTCAATGCTGCTTATATTCACATATAATTCACAATTATATTTTTCTGATATCGAGAAAACCTTTTAACTCTGGTGATAGGTAGTTTGCTATGTATAGTACAACCACTTTGTCAACCCATTTTGTAAGCATTATTGCAGGGCCTTTTAAGTTTATCTTTTAAAGGTAATGGACAAGATTTTGTAATAATATTTTCTTTAATAGTTCCATGGTAACCACGTTATTTTTAACCCCCTAAGGTGGCAGGTGTTGTGAATAAGTTATTAAAATAAAATAAAAATTGAAGATGTTTTACATTTTCATCAAATTCGTCTGGCTCTTATCAGAAATCAGTTTCTTAAGAAACTGTGTGGCTTCTTCCAAAATCAAATATCCATATCAATAATAATAAATAACTCTTAACATGTACTTATACATATATTTCAAAAAAGAATGATATTGATTCTTATTTGTAAGATATAGATATAGTGGGTCGAAAAGTACTGGGAACAGCCCAGTGTTACAAATGCGTAACATCTACTTTCCCACTTTCTATTTATTTACATATATATAATTTATAAATTTTAAACAATTTTATACAAACTCTGTTTCCTATTCTGTCGACTTAGATTCCTATAACAGACTAAAGAAGTATAATGCGAGTTCTTCTCTTTTGTGTATCGTAATTTTTTAATATTTTGGCAAGCTAGCAAATTACGCACTTTAGAAAAGGATCTTACAAAACAACACCGAGAGTTAAACTAATTTAATACTTTTCGTAGTCGTGAAATAGACTTTCGATTGCACAATAAATTAAAAAAAATTACTTCTGGTTTTCTGTTTTTTTGCAATCGCGTTTAAAGTGCCGATCTAGTAGCGTTACGTATATGTAACAGAACAGAATCGTTCTAAAATGTATAAGTACGATTTATAAGTACGGACGGCATTTTTTTCTGTGTAATTAAAGTCTAAAAAAACTTATATTTTATAAATATTTTTAAACTTTTGTCCATTGAGGTTTTTTTGTGCTAGAGCTACAAATTATTTTATGTGTAAAAAACAGGGGGCAAATTACGGCATTCGATATCGAATGAAATTTTGTTTGATCGATCGAGTTTTCTGTGCATTTGGTATAGGAATTCTAACTAGAATTTGTTATTTTTAATCGATATCGAATGCCGTAATTTGCCCCCAGGTTTTTGTCTGTTTTTGTTTATATCTTAGCCGGTTATTGATAAATATTTCCATTTCTTCATACCGATTTTATTAGCAAAAATTTGGTTGGTATCACATATAATTCTGAGTGACCAATAGAAGCTACAAAAAGTTGATTTCAACCAACCCACGGACCAACGGACATGACGAAATAGACTTCCATATCTTTAAGGATCCAGAATATACATTGTAGAAATACAAACGATATGATAAACTTATATGTATATACTGGTCACCTATGGTGAAGGGTATAAAAAGTAGTTACTTGTGATATATATTTTGACTTATCACTAAAGCAAACCTTTTCTAATTTCGTATGTCTGTCAAAGTTGCTAATTTGTAGGCGGTTTATAGTTTTTGATTTTGCTCTTGCATGTGTAATTACGTATAAAATAATCTCTGTCAGTTTTAGGAGCAGATTAAGGATGCTCTGCTAGAATCAGTGAAAGCCTTGAAAGCTCATATATATGTAAAGTACATAACGCTAGAAATCACCCTTAACAAATGCTTTCTTAAAATCATTCGATTACGTTGAAAACCCGCAAAATTTGGTGTTACGTGTATTAAAAACCACGAACTTTAAGCACTCATTTAAATTTATATATTATATTATGACATTATTGTTATTTGTTTAAAAGGCAAAAGCAATTCCACCCCAGCTATTTTGTTTATTACAATTAAATTGAAAATTGTTGATTTAATTCCAATTTTTCCTGTTGTTGCTGTCCTTTTTGATATTTAAGGATTTTTTAAATAATTTCAACTGTTACGGCTTTTTTGATTTGATAATATCCTTAATAACTAACAAAATTAGACATAAGGAGTTTTTCCGGATTTTCTCAAATTTATTTATACATGTAAGCATGTGAATATCGATATCCTTAAATGCCTAAAATTATCCTTAACATAACAAACTTGACCAGTGTTCAGCCTTATATGTGTATAATATTATTTGTTTGGCTGAGTGTGTCTTTTCAGCGTTTGTATGCTGTGTTAGCAACCATCCATTTGTATTTGTGTTTCTACTGCTAATGTACAATAGTTATTAAAGGCAATTGAATACATTTGGCTACAAATTATGTCATCATTTCTATAATCCTCATTATCATTATCAGCATCAAATTCAACATTATGGCAACTTAATGGTGCGACATTAAAATACAAGTTTGATGTTGTGTTGATGGCAACCAGTTACTCACACTCTTGTGCTCACACGCCGATAGCATAGTGATCTAAATGTGGTGTTTATTTGCGGTTGGGTTGTAATCGAAATTATAGTGCTATTAACAATAAGTTCTTATTTAATGTAATTGTCATTAATGAATGTTGTTTTGTGCACGTAGTTCAATACTTCGAAAATGTATTTTTGTATGTCGTGGCAGTTTTCTTTTATTTTATTTTTTGTAAATTTGTGTTTTTCTTTCTTTTAATTTTTTTAGATTAGACCCCCAAGGCAACAGATAACAATGTTAAGTAAGACTCTTAAATAAAAGACTTACTGACTGACTCTCTGTATAAGTTAATGTATGTAGTTCAAAGACTTACTGAATAACACATTCTCTAACATTATTACTTGTATCCAACAAATCTTCAACACGTGTTTTTTTTCTTCTTATCGATTACTTTTTATTTATACAGTAAATATGCCTACAGGATTATTTCAGTTACTGCCACAGTAAGAAATCGCTTTAATGTCTATTTGTTAAAATGTTTTTTGTTTTTTTTCTTAAGTAAAATTAATATTATTTGATTTTTTTGTTGACAAAATCAAAATTTTAAATTACTTAGTTAAATCCTTTATAGATATATTAAATATTTTCAGGGGCTAAAAAATAAGTGATGAGCCAATATGTACATGCATACATATGTATGTATATATATAAGGGTGGTTACAAGAAATCAATTTTGAATTTTCTATCGGGGGAATTTTCTATGGGAAATTTTATTTTAATTAATTTTGATTTTAATAATTTTGTTCCTTTGGCGTGTCCTTGATCTGATTTGGATAAAATATGGTGAAATCATTAAGAATATCACATCCAATGCCTGTACAAAAATTCATGAAGCTCGAACTTTTCTTCAACCTTTTTTGACATTTTTGAATTTTGACATTTGAATTTCAGGATGTATGGAAAGGACATGAATCCTTGCTCCGAAATTTTTGAAATTTAAAATTTGAATATGTGTGCCAATTTTCAACTCTTTTTACAATAATTCCTTTTTTTATGGTCAGTCGTTATATGAAATCAGGACACTGTGCGGAGTGGCCTGATAAATGCTAAATATCTCTTAATCTATTGGTATCAGGAACAAAATTCTCAAAATCAAAATTAATTAAAATAAAATTTCCTATAAATTAAGAATCGAGTCAAGTTTCTAAAATGAATGGTTTCGGTTATAAGGATAAGGAAATACGAGTTTTTGTGAAAAATCCCTTGTTTTCCCAACTTTATCCTCAATGAGGCACGTGTAAGCGTTAACCGATTGGGCTGAAACCTTGTCAATCGCATTTTCTGGCCTATTAGCATATTTATTTAGTATGCCCCGAAAGATAGTCCCTAAAAAAATTTTCCATATACCTTGTATATATGTACATATAAAACTTGTGTCGTTATTAGGTTATGGTATATAAATCAACTGACATTAAAAAAAATCGCTACTGCCGTGGATTGGTCTGACAGTTTAGAGAAAAATCAATTTTTTTGTTGTAAAATCTTATGTAAATACAAACATGCATATGTATGTTTGTACATACGCATATTAAATCTTATGTATTGTCACAATTACAGGATTTTATTAAAATATTAACATTAAATAGAAAGCAGAAAACTTTTTGTTGGTAAAAACTATTTGTGGGGCTAGTTTGATTTGAAAATTAATCGTGATTAGAATGACGCCTTAGCAACGTTGCAAATTGTCTAGCTTATCTTAGAAGACATAATTAAACTTTAGAAAGATATAAATCGTGAATAACAGTGTCATTCATTTATGCTATAAAAACTTATTTGTAAACATCTATGATAAAAAATATCATGGTATTATGCTCTAGTTTTAATTAATTTTTTTTTTGAACTAGTTTTTTACTTACAAACTTCTTTTTTAAATCATTTGTACATTTTTTTGTTTTTATGTTGATGTTAATAAACTTTTAGAAATTAATTAATATGTAATAAAGTTGAAAAAACCATCTGACTTTAATGAAATTTAAAACTTAACTTGAATAGTTTGATGGTTTCAATTTAAAGATTTTAAAAAAATCTTGAAAAAGTCCTAAGCTAAAAATAATACCCGCATGTAATAAACATACATACTTATGTATGTAATTTTGAAGATAAAAACTTATTTAAGTTGGACTGTAGTAAATTTTCTATCAATTTCAATGTTTTTATTGCTTTATGAGCGTTTCTGTGATGTCCGGAAGTATCGTTCAACAATAATGGACCGATCACCGCTAAATTTGATTGGCACATTTGCGTTTGTATAAAACTTGATTTTGCTGGCTTTTTATTTATTTTATTTTTATTTTTTATACAAATATTTATGGATCAGCTATAAATAATAATATCAAAATCCAGAAGAACGTTTATAGTAAATAGGGCTAGATGAAATCATAGACCGATTAAATCCAAAATTAATAGACATGTTAGGAGACCTAAAAATTTGGTACTAGTGGTGTAGTGTATAGAAACAAATTTAAAAATTCAACGTAGAAAAAAGTAAGTAAGAGCCGATATATTCGCCTGTACCGAGTCTTATATACCCTTTACTACGTCTATGTATGAATAAGAAGTGTATTTGCGTATGTAAGTATGTAATAACAAGTAAGTGTGAAAGGCAATTAAAGTCCTCTAAAACTGGAATTTTAGTGGATTTCCCTAACTTTGAGGATCCAAAATATATACATAACTTATTGTAGAAATAACAAACAAATATACATATATACCCATAGCATCTGTGGTGAAGGGTATGCTTAAGCTTAAGCCTGTAACTAAAATAATTATTAAAAATTTAATATCGAAAAGCACGTTCATCAAGTTTTGGGCCCGCAACATACTTATTATTAATAGTTTAACTTAAAGATGTATGCACATACAAACAAAGATAAAATTTTGTAATATTTTGTGGTATGTATTTTTATCAAATCATTAAGGAAATTTCTGGTTAATCAAAGTAGTTTTACACTTTTTAATGTTTTCAAATTTTCTTACATACATATGGATGTAAAACTTTAACTATATATTTTTTTGAATGTCTTGGGAATAAGAATTGTAAATGGAATATAACTGGAACACATGTAATTTAAACGATTCGTATTTGTATAACATGTTGATTTTTGTTTTTGTGAAAACATTTTTCTTTAGGACATTTTGTCTTTTGTGAGTATGAGTTATGAGTAAATATACTAAAAACCACGTGTCGATGCAATAAAAATTATTCAAAACCTGAACAGAAATTTTTTTTTGGCTCTTGTGAGGCAAAGTTAAGTAAAGTAATGGTAAGTAAATACATTTTAAACGTTCTAGCAAAACAAACAACAACCTCAAATAAAGTATATAAATAAATCTTTATTGACTATTTTGGTGGATAAATAAGGAAGTTTATTTTCTCCTTTTATGGCATATAAAATTTTACTTAAGTATTAAAACAATCACTGAAACGTTTATATACTCCTATTGTACGAACAACTTTCTAATATACAAATACATACATACATACATACATATATTTTATAGGCAATTTTTTAGAGTAAACACAAAAATTGTTGTATTACGTTTGTTAGAATTAGCCCAGTAGTTTTTATTGCTACCAGGCAGACTTTTTTGACAAAAGTTTCCATCAGAGTCAGTCAAAACCTTTCTAAGTTCATAAAAATTAAATTTTATTTATTTTTTAAAGTGATGTGCAAAAAAATGTATTGGTAGAGGATACAAATCATTAATGAATTTTAAATATATTAAATAATCATGATGATCGTCTGATATCAAAAATTAAGAGGTTGTTTTATGAATTTAATTATGAATAAACTGTAAAATGTACTGATAGGACCTTTCTGTGTGCTAATCGTTCCAAATTTCTAGGAAAAAAATCCAGGTGTGAGTCTAAAAAAATGAATTTTGAGTGACATGTTGCAGCTCAATGCTTAATAAGCCAATAACAAACTGCTGTCACTCTTATAATTTTAACTTTCTTAAAAGATATCTTTAATATACATACATAGTTATACGTATGTATATAGTCAAATCAAAACTTATTTTACTACACAAAAGATATTTGCTGAATTCACAAGCTAACTTATGATATCATATTGTCATATGTCCTAAAAATTTAAAATGGTTTTAGTTGTTTTTCATACTAAAAGTGTCCTAAAATAATATGACTTTGACTGCTATGTTTATTGTGCTGTCGTAAACTATACTTAGACGAACAGAAAAAGCAACAACAAAGTACCTCAAACTAAAAGTTTTGGAAATGCATACAATAAATTTATAATACTTGTTTCTATCAGACTGTATATACATATCAATACGTATGCGCTACTGACATTTGGAAAAATGAGGCAAAAAACTTAATAAAAGATCAATGAAAAAGTCTTTATATAACTTTATGATTATAAAAGAATCAGATACATTTTTTATATCAAGTTTTTTGTTCGTTCTTGGGCATTTTTTTAAATGTTAGCTACACCTTTTTTTAAATCGAAATCACGATATGTATTTATTTTAAGGAACTACAGCAATTGCCAGCATGTTTTATTACTTTTCTGGTTAAGCGCGCTAAACACTTTAGTTACGACACCCATATTACCCATTTAACACTAACTATTCAAACCAACTTCTTTGGTTAGTGGATCATTTTAAAAACTGTTGGGTAGATTTATAAATAACACTTGTATTAGAGAAATTCTTATTCTAACACTAAGTACCTTAATATTTCCCTTCGGCTCCTTAAAAAGAAAATTTTCTCTTTGGACTTATTTTATTGGGAAATTTATGTATGTAAATTTAAGAATTGAAATAGAAAAATCTTTACCATAAAATGCAAATTTTATTTTACCATATTTTTTTGCTTTTACAAGGGGTAAAAATCTATATATATAAAAGAGTAACGTTACTGACTGA
>NDXZ01037557.1:0-11957 GCA_003055125.1 Paykullia maculata | reverse complement strand
CAAACTTACACCTCATTTTTATAATATATATGGGGATATAGGGATATACCTACTTATATGTTTTATACTTACTTATACATAAGTATATACTTACACACATGTATATTTTTTAAGCATATAAATTAATGTTATTTATTATTTTTCTAGCTGAAAAAATTATAATAGAAGTTTTAAAAGTCATTGAACAGCATCACATTCCTATTTTGTTTAAAAATCAGAAAATGGGAGATATGATACTCTTCGAACATTATTTAAAAGAATGGAGAAAATCAAACTCAATAACTGTTTCGAATAATACTCCGGAACCTTCAATTGACTTTTCACAATGCTCATCCTCCTCCACCTCTATTGAAAGTCCAAGCGAATCAAACACGACAGATGTCACATTGTCAGAAATACTAAACGAAAATACGAAATCATTAACTTTAACGAACTATTTTAAAGAAAATGTTCAATTATTATGTCATTCAAAGAGAAAAATTTATATATGTCTTTAAGTACCAGTTACAAGTTAGAGGAGGAAATCTTATACCGCTTTCCCACTGAAAATTTACAATATGAGCGTACTTCTAAACGAGGTAAAATTTACATGAAATATTGTAATTCAAAATTAACCAAAAAAACAACTAAGCGAAAAGCAGATCTGCCTGAGTTAGACGTAACTAGTCACGACGCTAAAGTTCTTCGTAAGTATCACATAAAAAGTGCAAATATTCAATATAGGTATATAAAATATATTTTTATTTATTATTTAAAAAGTTTCAGAAAGCAATGCAGCGGAATGTGTCAGAAGTCTGAAATATGATTTAAACTTACAAGATTTTGACATGTGTTGGCAAGCATGCAGCAATTATAGGATTAATGAAATAAATGAAGCTTCCTCTTTGGTCGATGTTTTCAAAAAATGACCTGAATACAAAAAGTCAAGCGGATTTCGATATGTAAATATAAAATCTTCTATCCTTAACTATTTAATATTTTTTAAATTATTTATTTCAGATTGACAAAGATTTTAGTGTTGCATTTTGTAATACTCAAGGTGTTCTGCAAAACTGGCCTGATCATTTCGTGAAAATTATGGAGTTTCTTCAAACAGAAAATGTCGTAAAGATAAAGCTATAAAGGAAATATAAAATAGTATTAACGAATCTCACAGCAATGATGGTAAATTAAACTTAAACATATATATTTTTTTAAATTTCATTAATATATAAGTGTGTAACTAAGAAAAATATGAAAAATATACATTTTCTTTTCTTTCAAGATAATGCTGCTGCCAAGCTTATGTGGTATTAACATGCTTATTTTATTCCATCAATGAAGATCTTTATCTTTTTATTTATTTACATACATATGTATGTAATATTTTTTTATATTCTTAAAATAAGTGATATAAATTTATTTTTTTTTAAATTGTATATTAAATACTAATGAAATAAATAAAATATTTTAATGATTTTATTAGAGAACAAGCCTATTATTCTGCGTATTCATTTTAATCATCAATGTAAAGATTCATTGAATCAAGGTATGATTTCATTAAAATTAATGTATGGGTTTCTTAAATGAATAAAACTATTCATTGGAAGATTAAAATATTCAACGTATATTTTCGTTAAACTGCTCATTTTTACCGTTTCTGATTTAATGTACGTACTCATAAAATTAATGGAGGAATACTTTAAACTTTAAAGTACGTTAAACTTTACATTTTTATATAAGTTAACGTATGGCAATTCATTGATTTAACGAACCTGTGTCTAAGGTCAAAATTAGTGCACTTTTTCTTTGAAACAATGAATTTTTTATTTGGATTTATGTATCTTTTTGGTTCAGTGTACATATATGTTTGTCATTCTGTTTTTAATTTCTACAATATTCATTTGCGAGTATATATATTCTATAAAGTATATATATTCTGGATCCTTATAGATAAGGAAGTCGATTTAGCCATGTCCATCTGTCCGTGTGTTGGTTGAAATCAAGTTTTCGTAGCTTCTACAGGTCACTTAGGATTGTATGTGGTATTAAACTTTTGGAAATACTTTCGAAAAAATTAGTATTGAAAACTGGCAAGATCCATTAATAAACGGCAAAGATATATGCAAAAAAAGATGACTGCCTCGTTTTTTTTTACACAAAATTTTTTTTCCATAAAAAAATTATTGTTTTTCAGCTTTTAAATAAACTACAAATATATTTTAAAAAATTATACCATTTGGACCACATGGTGAAGGGAAAATAAGATTTGGCACAGCCAAATATAGCGCTCTTACTTGTTTTTCTTACTTGTATCTGTACCAGATGGTTTTCTACTTAGCATTATTATTAAATGTTTTCGCTCAAATGTGTTGAATTTTCCTGAAATCCTTACAATAGTGTTATTGCATTAAGTTAACATATGTACTTATATACGCTAATTTACGCAAGTTACCCAAACTTACCTAAAAGCGTTCAACAACACAAAGATTAAGTATGTAAATGAGAATGCGCCTGAGCACGAACGTTTGCTTCGTAAAGGTATACATATATATATATATATTTTTTTGTTTGTTTTTTTTAGGAAAAAATGGAAAAATATTTTAACGTTTTAATAAATTGATTCGTAATTTTAACGCAATAGCAGGTGCTGAAACTGAGCGGTAAGTCTCCTAGATTGCGTTTGCAGGTTAATACAAAGTTCATTGAGTCACAGTTATGAATAAAAAAGCTTGAAGTTTTTGTTTTTAGTCTTTTTATTAGGTAATTTGTTTTTAATTTTGGTTACAAAAATTTTTTGATCGTGGCAATACTGAATATGGCCACCATGGCTGCAAAAAGTTAATGAACAGCAAGCAATTTCATTTAAGATACATACAATGTAAAAGTGAGATACTTTTTCCAAATAAGTTTTCAGATCGAATATAAAAAGAATCGACACAATATAAAACTTCATGATTGCGAATACATATAAGTAGACAAACTCGACAATGTCATCAAATACTTTTAGTTTTAATATTATTTTAAAACATTCTATTTTAGTTTTTTGGCCTTTTTGATATTATTTTCACAAATTTTTAAACAAGCTTAGTTTGTATTTATTATATTTTAATATTCAATATATCGCCACTGCGTTGTGTGGTATCGTCAGAAAATCGTTTTTAATTTTTATATTTCAATTAAAAATTTGTGAAAATTCTCTTAAAACTTATATTATTAAAATTTGTTATTATTTACTTGCATTAGTTTAAACTAACTCTTGGCTGAAAATAAAGAAGAATATATTTTAACGTCTAAGTAGACATTTTGAAAAACAGCATTTTCAAATGCCGACAAAAAAATGTATAGTGTTTGAATTATTTTTAACTTTGTTTATTTTATACAAATTTGTATTTAGGAGTTTATTAAAAATATTAATAACTATTTGTTCAAAAACCTTGTTTTATTGGAAGGGTTAAACCTATTATGTATTATTTAAATGACCGCTAAATTCGTACAGTTTAAGTTAGAGACTCATCGCTGTGTTAGTAAGTTTTTAATACTTCCCAGTTTTGTTCGAGCGTTTAGCGTCCCATTTTACAAATGTAGGACAAAAAACTAATTTTCTGCCAATTAATAAATATCATTCTACCTTTCAGAAACAAAAGTACTGGTGTTAAAATTTAAAACGTTAGATGGTCCACCCTTTATTACACTTTCTAACAATTTTTTATTTGCAATAGCTTTGTGAAATGAAAATTGTTAGGACGGACACAAAAGAATAGATAAAACGTTTTTAAGACATATCTAAACTACTATGTGCCATATCTTTCAAACAAAGTTAACTTGTGATTTTTAAGTTTATGGGCATAAAATGTCAGCACTTTGCATCGTGTAATAAAAATATAAAAACATAACAAAATGTTTAATACAAAGTTTTTTAACATTTTCATTGTACGTACATATTGCTATGGTTAAACTGACAAGAATCCGGACTATTAATCGACGTTTAATTAATTTATAACCAATTAAACAGCAACATTTTGCGGCGGTGCCCAAACACTGAAGAATAAGATTTAAAATATGTTTGCACAAATGCATGTAAGTTTGTATGTATATATGCATGTATTTATACTTTGTAGTATTATGTTACATTATGGCGATATAAAGCCATCAACTATACTAAAGCAAACGAGACTTGCTTGCCCAACAAATGCCTTGTAGATCGATAGATGGGTCAAACATATAGAACACCAAGCCACATGTTGGCTATGCAAGTTGCCAGCAAACAAAACCAAACATACAGAACCGGCTATTTAATACCTTACATTAGTTTAAATCAGTTAAACTGTGTCTTAAAATTTGGATATGTACATACAGTAGCCCAATAAAATCTACATACAGTGCAAAAATGTATAATTTTTTCTATTAAAACTTCATTTTCAAATATTTTATTAATAAAAATATATTTATTTAAAAAAAGACTTAAAACCAAAAAAATATTAGCGAATTTTCATGACTTTAAATTAGGAAAAAAATCAATTTCAGTTAAAAAAAAGTATCACAAATAAGTGAACATACAGTTTTATTAGACTTTGTTTTATAGAAATTGTTAAATTAAAATTAACAAACTTTAAAATGGTTTTACTAAGAGTACACACAGTACACATCATTATCTTTTTTAAATTTTAATGTAAGTCGATTTCCTGCAATTTCTAATTGTTTATTATACCGTTCACATACACACATGTAGTAAGGGTATATATATATATTGTAATTTCTTCAATATTCGTTTGCGACCCTATAAAGTATATATATTCGGGATCCTTATAGATAGGGAAGTCGATTTAGCCATGTCCGTCTGTCCGTGTGTATGTTGAAATCAAGTTTACGTAGCTCCCATAGGTCGTCCAGGATTGTATGTGGTATCAAACTTTTGGAAATGCTTTAATAACCGGCTGAGGTATAAGCAAAAAAAGATGACTGCCTCTGTTTTTTTTTACTCAAAAATTATTATTTTTGTGTGTAAGACATGTCTTTTGGGAAATTTTTAAAGAAAAAAAATTTTCGATTTTGAAGCAAAAATAATTTTTATTTTTTTTGTTTTTTAACACAAAAACGATTATATTGGGAAAAAAAGCAAAAAAAATTTTTGGGTATTTTGAAAAAAATTTACTAACATACACACATAGAGAACGTAGTGAAGGGTATATAAGATTCGGTATAGGCGAATATAGCGCTCTTACTAGTTTTTATCTAAAATTTTTATTGTTTAACTTTCTAAAAAATAAGAAATGTTGAAGGAAACATTCTCATGTAAATGCGGTCTTACCGTACGATGGAAAGTTATGATAAAGTTATTTAATAAAGGTATTTAGCTGTACATTGTTTGTATGTCTGTTATTATTTCTTTGGTTTTAATATCAATTCAAAGAGACATTATTAACCGGAAGAACTAAGAAACGAGGCTTAAAGCTTTGTTTTTTTGTGAAGACATTAATGTGTATGAGTTCTAATGAGAATATTTTCAGCCAAGTCAGTTTTTAAACAACTTAGCAAAGAAATCAGCGGATTTGGGTATTTCTTCTATACAAAATCTAATAAAGTCGCATTTATCTTAAAATTGACACAATAATATTCTTAAGCTTATGATTACCAATTGCGATGGTAAACGCTTATTTTCAATTTTTGCAACTTAAAAAATAAGGGAAAAATTGCTAGAAGCTATATTACAACAACAATTATTTAATTTGTAAATTATGTGCAAAAATTGTGATATTCTTCCACAAAAAAAAAACTTTTAGAACATAATAAGGGTTGTTTCTGTTGTATATTATTCAGTCACTATTAAACGATTAATCAAGACGTAGAAATTTAAATTTTCTAAATTACTTTTTCCTAGATAATTTGGAGTAGGGAACAAAGTATTCGGATTGATAGTTATTAACTTACACTACAACTGAAATAGCGGGCTGATTTTGATATTCTTTCGAAAGAAAATAAATTTGCGAACAAAATGTTTTAACTGGTTGGAATTAGAAAACCTTTTGATGTTACAAACTTTTGTGCCAACCTAAACTACCATTTTTAGTTGGGGTATATGTTATGAAAACGGTAGTCGCAGTGTTAAGATCTACAGTAGCTCGCGAACAGTTAGCAGTCGACAGCATCTCAAATAAAACAAAAGTGATTAAAATCAACTACGATTATAAACAATATGTGGACAAAAAAAAGTCCAACCACCAAACAAGCGACATCCACATGTACACTTTATATTCTTTGGTAATATCCACTCATTTACACATACATACTATATGTACATACATGTGTATGTGTACGGATCTCAGAAACGCCAAATTGTTTACCAACAGCACACTAGCAGGTTCTCAATGTCGTTACAGAAAAAAATAGTAAATAAATAAATAAAAAGAAACATTGCATTTCACAGACCGTTTGGACATTTTAAGCTGTGGTTGCGGTTATAAGTATCTTATAAGCCACAAATAAAACAAGTTGAAAAATATATGATTCCACATTATCGACCATATAATTCACTATACAAGTTGCATGTCACAAAGTTTATTTCGCTGAAAAAGATTATAAGCTTTGCGTGAAAACCCAAACCATCTAAAGAAAGGATCCACACAACTAAATTAAGTAATTTTTATCTAAACAAAACTTATTTGGTGCAGGTTCACTAAGAACGTTATAAGACAACGTTCCAAACTATTTAAGATTATAATATTTTCTCGTTTCATACTTATTAAAGCTCGATTTTTTAGTGTCAGGATTTTAGTTTTGTTAAATAACTTGAACTTGTTTAAAATACTGGCTTGTAGACTGTAGATATCTTGAATTTATAGATTCAAAAAAAGAAGTAAATAAAAAAAATACATTTTGAATTAATTAAAATAGTTTACATTTTTCTTAAAATTTTCTTTACCAAGGTTTTTTAATATATATACATACATAGACCACAAAACTAAATTTCTTCTTATCCTTAAAAGATTAATAGTTATCGATAAATTAAACAAAAAGGTATAAAAATGTATTGTTTGTTAAGTCAACGTATGTTGTCTTGTTTTTTTTTTTAAAGGTTGCCTATTTTCTGCCCACAACTGAGAAAATAATCTAACATATTCTCTAAATAGCGGACTGTAAATATTATTTTTAATCGAATCCGCATAATTTTTCATCAATTGTCCTATTAAGTATAAACTATGATACAGTTTAAAAAGCCCCCTAATACGATACAAAATTTGAATATGTTCTGCAATAAATACTTTGTGTAAACGATTTTAGAAATGGTAGAGCTGAGCTTTGTACAGAAAAAGGAACGATAATAGATATTCATTTCGGCAGTTATTAAGTCCATTGAAAAAAAAGTACGAATACATTATATCATTGAATTGATGCGTTTTTCTATACAACTGCATATTTGACAAAGTAAGGAATTTTTTGAATATCAAAGTTACTGGAATTTTCTTATATGTACGTACCACTTTGTTTCAGTATTTTAATGGACTAACAAACTTTGATAAGTCGATGCAAAAAGTAAATCTTTGTTAAGTTTAGATTTTTTTTCAGCGCTACAAAAAGGAGCGTAAACGCATAATAACTTATATACATACATAAGCTTGTGTAGGGGAAAAAACTTATTGTCACAATTTATGGCATTACCCACTGCATACACCTGCAGCAATGGAACAAAAACAAACAATGAATAAAATTTTTGCAATAGTGGCCACCGCATTGTTATATTAAAATAAGGGGTTTATATACAGCCTTTTTTGTTTTCCCAGAAATAGAATTAAATGACTTCCCAATTGGCATTACTAATATTTTACAAGTTTCAACTAACAACGTGTTAAGATTCTTTTGTTTGGAAGGTAAATAATAATTTTTACACATGAAAACAAGATTTTTGACAAAAGCAACTGAAAGTTATATAATATTAATACTTCTTTCGGACAAAAATGTTGACACAAGTATACTGAAGAATAAAATAATGAGCTGTCAAAAGTTCACTTAAAATCCGGGAATTTGCGAATACCAAGAGAGTAGTGAAATACATTTTTAATGATTCCCATAGTTATTTGTTTAGCGATAAACATTTTTGGAGGTTTTTGACGGCCATAAGAAATTGAAAATTAGGTCCGACAGATATTCCTTGACAATTTCGGGTATTACTTGTGTAAATACTTAAAAGTCTGTCTCTTTCGGTTGAGCGCTTCAACAAAGTTTTTGATAAGACCAATGTTATGTGAAATGGTGCAAACATAATGTTCTTTAAAATGACATAGAAACATTGTTTGGACGAGAAACCGGATTGGGCTTTCTGCATTTAAACCGACGTTATTCATCAAGCAAAAGAAGCAATCATCCAATACCATTGGCAATGAAAATATCTCTGTTCTTTTTAATTGGAGTTAAGGTTCTATGGTAGGTAATAAGGTTAATTGTAATAATCGCTATTTTTAACAAAATGGAGTGGGTGTATAATTAAAATTTTATCGTTTGCAATACTCAGTAAATTAAAAACAAAATATATCAAAATTTTGTTGTTTTTTAACTTGTTAAGATATATTTATTAAAAGCTATGGTCAGTTGGGAAGTATAATATTTTTTTGTTTTTCTTTATTTTATTTGTTTACATTTCTTAACTTAACATTTGCAATCGAGTAAAGTTGCACTTTATCTTACCAAATCTGTATTAGTAAATAAGAGACAAAAAAAAAACACCGACGACATCTGAAACATTTGCAAAGTTTACTACTACAATCTTTTGGGTAACAATGTTACTTGAGTTCAATGTAAATCTTAATTAGTTTAATGTTACATTTTTTATATACAAAGGCTGCCGAAATCAATAGATTTCGATTTAATTTATTTTTATATATGTGTATGTACATACATACATACAAATATGTACATTGTATGTGCATAAAAATACTTTTTCTTTTATAAGAAATTTAAAACATTTTCCAATAACTCTGTTAGTCGGTTTATATATGGAAAATATGTATACATACTTTTGTACGCATATATTATAAAGATATTAAATTCTCTTATTGATTTTATTGTTTTTTGTTTTTCTACAATTTCACTTACTTGTATGTATATTCTAATGTATTTTATATTAAAACTAACTGTTTGTACCTGACGTTTCGCGAGGTAACAGCCAATTCATATACATACATACTTACTTAATTAATTAAAAACTTTAGTCCCTAACTGGTATACGATAATTATACTTATATTAAGTTTTCAAGTAAGGTTTCTCAGCCTCTTACTTAGTAGAATAAATTATAGGAAGTTTAAAGAATATACGTGCTACAGATTATATATATCATAAAATATATTTCGTTTACAAAGACGGCGTCTTGTCCGATCCTACCTATTTTTGGCTCCAATTATTTGACTGATATCAAAGTGACTCAAATGCAATTTAATGACTTTAACTTTTGTTGATCCGCAGATTTTTCATTCGATCCTACAATTTTTTTTTTATCAAATAAGCCAATTAGTGCCAAATAAAAGTTGCAATTTTTACAATACCGCAAATAAGAAATAAAGTAAATTTTTTTATGGCCGCCGATTTCTCGATTCTCTACACTTTTTGGATAAAATAACACAATCTCTTTGAAATATGTCAGGCAGAGCACTTTCTAACTTTTCTTCATCAAGGCCAATCAAAAGTTTGGTAAAGTGTTTTATTAAATGTAAAGTAACTTATGCCAAATACTATAACTACTTCAGCTACGGTGACCATCCGTTCTGTTTTATACAAAACAGTACTGTATTTGAGAGCTCTGTTCTGTATAAATTATTCTTATGTAAAAACCCTTAAAATGCTCTGTATTTTATTTCGAGTTCATTATTTGTTCCATATTTTGTTAAATATGTTAAAATAATTTTTGTAATAACATATCGTATAGTAATACAGTTATACGTATGTATGTACATACATATGTATTTATAAGGATGTCCGAAAGGTAGTTAAATTCATATAGTTTTTTCGCCTATATCTCTGCGGATTTAAGGCTAATTAGCAAATTTTTTTTTTCAAATGACCCATAAGGTATGTCCTTCACACAAACACTACAAACATGTCTGTAGGTTATCCAATAGCTGCAAAATACTAATTTTCGTGTGAAAAATTTAAAGAAGTTGTTTTATTTTGTTTACCAAACAGTTGGCAGCAATAACTTTGACATTGTAAAAGTATTTTTGTAACAAAAAATTTAAAGTGATTTTTGTTTTGTTATATTTGTTGTGGCGATGCTATAAATTAATACAAGGGTTGGGAAAAATATCGCATTTTATTGTATTTTATGTTATTAATTTGTAAAAATCTTCTCGTCGCAGTCCTTATCAAGGACTGTTATAATGCTTGAATTGACAGTTACGGCGCGTTTAATTTGATCCCATTAAAGCTATTTGCAAGTCTATAGCAACAAGATTTTATTTGTAGTTTAACCACAATTTAGTTTTCTGTATTAATTGCGTTATGTTAACCGTTAAACATAAAAATACTTTTTGTTATATAAAGTTCGTTTTATACTCTTCACATAAGGTGATAAGGGTATATATAAGTTTGTCATTCCGTTTTTAATTTCTACAATATATACCCCATAAAGTATATTTCTTCTGAATCCTTATAGATAGGGAAGTCGATTTAGCCATGTCCATCTGTGTATCTGTCCGTCTGTTGAAGTCAACTTTTCTCAGCCCCCCGATGTCGTACGGACACGGTACTGGTATCAAACGATCAGAAATTAACGAGATATAGGCAAAAAAAAATTATATATTTTTTTTTCACAAAAGACATGTTTTTTGAGAAATTTCAATAAAATTTTTTTTGAGATATAAGCAAAAAAAAATGTTTGAATATAGGCAAACAATTTTGAGATTTAAGCAAAAAAATAATTTTTTTACACAAAAATAAATTATTATTGTGTGTAAGACATTTCTTTGGGGGAATTAATAAAATATATTTGTGAGATATAAGCAAACAAAATTTTTTCGAGATATAGGCAATTTTTTTTTAACGTAAATACACGCAGTGAAGGGTATATAAGATTTGGCACAGCCAAATATAGCACTCTTACTTGTTTCTGTATATTATGAATATACGAAAATTATTGAAATGTCTATATATCGATATTTTAAATTGATATATGTCGACCGGCAACGATATTAAAAAAAATATCGATAAAAAATATCGATTTTTTTTTTTGCATTTGTCAATCTCTAGTTGATACTGAATAATTTGATGATTTAGCTTTTAGTAAAAACAACTCATTTAAAAAAAAGGAATCAGAATACTAAGTCTGCAGAAAAGCGTAAATAATACTGTCAACGCCCAGTTTAGAGATTATTGATATTATTGTTTCAAAAATAGTAAGGTAAAGTACTCCCCTTAATAGAAAACTATGTAGATAAGTTGATTACTTACAGCCGTATTTATAATAAAAACTTAGCATGGAGTTAGCATAAGGGTCATTTTTAATTTATTTTTTATTCATTTTGCTAAACTTATGTTAACTTAAAATCAAACTCTTATTATTGGCAGCTAAAAATTCATTACAAATAAGCTCTTTTCCAACTCTCTGCTTAGTCTTATCGTTGTGTGCGATGTATACTTAGTTTCTTATTTTTCGTTATAGATATGGCAGTTAAAGTTTCCCTATCTGCTACCACGTAAATCTTATTCAAATTGGATTAGTTTTTGACTAACACTTTTTCCTGTTATTTCGCATTTTTATCGCTATACGTTTGAATTCTTAAAAATTACCGAAAAGGCATCCATTTTTTTCAAAAAGTGACGAATGTAGATAGTTTAAATGATGTCTCTATGCTAAGTTAGTTATAAGGGCCCAAAAAAGTATCAAAATATAACTTTTACCCATTTTTATCAATCAGGCTACCAAATTTCAAAAAAGTACCAGACACCTGTCCATTTATTTTTTTAGTAGAATACAATGCTTTTTTAAATT
>NDXZ01037540.1:0-11104 GCA_003055125.1 Paykullia maculata | reverse complement strand
TCAATATAAGTTTTATTTTCAAGGTTTTCGAAACACTCACACACAAATAGGAACAAATTCTAAATAGCGCACATGGTAAAAATTGAAAAATCCTTGTCTTGAAAGCGACTATAAAGGTCTTAAAGGCAAAGTTCTAAGCTTTCTTTTAAGCAAAAAAAAGGGCCCTTTTTAAAAAAAAAAATTTATTTTGCAAAAAAATTTAAAAAAAAATTTTTGGAAAGATTGAAGAAATATCTATCAAAACTATTCGGGACAAATTTTTCTAAGAGCAATAGGTAATAAGTTACATGGATGAGAAAAAACATCTGTTTGGCCAAAAGGTCAAATTTTGACCCCCTTTAACTCAGAGAGTTCTTAACCGATCTTGCGGAAAAATTGTGTCTAAGCTACTATTCAATAGGACTAACTATGGTGCAAATCGGATCGGAAGACATCGGTTTCAAAAGTTGGTCCACTTGACATGAAATGACCCATATGCCTAATGAACGTAGTCGTAGAATGAATTATTGAACAGCAGCATGGTAATGGTGATCGGGGTAACCCACATAGGGTTGTCACAAATCAAATACATCTACAACATGTAACTGTGTATTGTGGATTTTAGACTGAAGGCATCATTCTATTTCGAAACCAAAGAAAAAACTGACCAGCAGTAACATGATTGTAATATGATAACAGAGTTAGTTGTTTACTCTTTCGTTTCGGTAATTAAAAATGGCTGCCAAGATCGCCCGCTTTAATACTGTTGAATTTCTTTGTATTGGATTGTTTTAAGTCGTAGATCTATACCAAAAAGCTCACAACGACCCGCTCACTAAAGATGGAAGTTCGAAGCTAAATCAACGGTTTGGCCCAATAGTTATGAAAAATTTCCACAAAATATTCTGTGAATTTTTGATTTCAAAATAAAAATAAAAATGTGTTCTTATAAGTTAAAATCTTGCACAAAAGTTGAAAAGCCCTGCATACTGCACTGAAAGACAACATTCACCACCCTATCACTGACATACAGTCTCCATTGGTGCAAAAAATAATTGAAAATTAAACTTCCTCCGAGCCAGCCGAAGTGGCCATATGCCCTAAATCATATTCGAATTAAATTGGCAAAGAAATATCTTTCAAACAAAATAAAATTCATGGCAATTATCACCATATGTCTGTGTTTTATTTTAATTAAAAGGTTTTTAAAAACTTTAAATGAAATACATTTAAACTAATCTACTTGAATCCAAACCAAACCTTTGAAAAATTCATTTTCTTTTCTTTAGAAAATTCAATTCTAACAAAATTGATATTTTTCTATTTGTTTCTTTTAACAGCATTTTCAATAAATCGACATTCATGACTATAATATGTATAACATATTTCTACAAGAAAAAAGTAATTTGACGAGGATTTACCATCAAAATTCTGCTTCATTTTTTTCTTGTTTTTTTTTCGAGCAGTCTAGTCTGAATGCAAATAAAAATTATAAAATGTTTCACAAAAAAAATATGTAACAAAACTTTATTTAAAATAGTCAAATTTCAACACATGCATTTTAATAAAATCTTAATAAACAATAAAGCAAAATAGTAAAAAATAAATACAAAAATATATATAAAAAGAAATTATCATTTAATCGAACACAAAATCATATATAAAATTACACAAATTTATGTGAATTTAGATTGGAAATTTTTAAAAAACGAACAATTAATTTATAATTTTACTAAAATGTTTTTCCAAAAAGAATTAAAGAATGCTTAACATAAAGTCCTTTTTCTGTTTTGCAAAGGATAAATTTCGGGCGGATTTATAGGACGTAGCTTAATCGCATTCACATAAATTTGTGCTGTTCGTGTATGATAGCAATAATAGCCATAAACTATTTATTATATTGTATAATTGAAAACAAAACAAAACTAAACAATAAAGTAGTTTGTATTAAAATATGTGGACTTTTTGTATTTCATTTAAATTTGTTAGTATGTACGTTGTATCAAATCAAAATATTAATTGTCTCAATAATATTCAGCAGCATTCATAACAAACAAATGTGTAATTTGAAATTTTTTCTTTTATTTATTTCTATAGTTAAACAAAAAAAAACAAACAAACAAATTAAGAAAATAATAAAAAAAAAACATAATAAAACTTATTGTAATACAAGAACTGCAGCAAGAA
Source organism: Paykullia maculata (assembly GCA_003055125.1). NCBI lineage: Eukaryota > Metazoa > Arthropoda > Insecta > Diptera > Rhinophoridae > Paykullia > Paykullia maculata. Next base: position 8,938 of record NDXZ01037540.1, on the reverse strand, counting down.
ACAAATAAAAAAAAAACATACTTCGTAATAGAAAAGAAAAAAACTCAAGATGTAATAAAATGACGAAAGTAAAAAAATAAATCGATTTTTTAAATCAAACGTCCGTTAATATGTACGTGTATTAACTGTACTACATAATTTAGTAGCAATGTGTTGCCGTGTTTTATTTAATGTCTTAAGAATTGGACTACTTTTTTACTAATTAACACTCTTTCCCATTTTCCCCCCTTTTTTGTATTTTTCACCACCAATTATTATCACTATACGTTTTTAAGAGAGGTGACAAACGTAGTTTAAATTATGTCTCGATGTTTATTGGTTAAGTAGTTACAAGGTCCCCACAAAAGTACCAATATATAATTTTTACCCGACCAAAATTCAAAAAAGTTCCACACAGCTGTCCGCTTATTTTTTGAGCAAGAAAAACCATGCTTTTTAAATTTTGTTTTTATCTTGTTTAGTTTAGCAGATACCTATAAGGTTACCGATTTTTCTATTTTTTACCCTTTTTTACAAACACAGTTCAAAATTTATGCGTTTGGGCTGTGCGATGATGAATCAATAAATCAGTCTCGTTACTATTTTATAGATGTATGTAATACTTCTCCAATAAATTGTTCTAGACTAAAACAGTTAGATATAGTACACACGTCTAATAAGTCTTTATAAAGGACTGTACTTTAAAAACGAGACGTAATTAATTACGCGTTAACTTTATATCGGTATACTTTGCAACTGATTGCACTCTTTAAGGCCACAAAGTCAAAATTATTTCAGTACATTGCAACTGACTTCTGTGTCAACAAGTGTCTTTGTTAAAAAACAAAATAAAAATTATAATAATAAAGCATTTTAAATCCTGATGTATTTGATCTGGCTCATATCACGATAACTTTATAAAATAATAAATACTTGTTTCTAATTATAAAGGAAAAACCATGAATTAGAAGTAGCTTACCAATACTACAGCATGTTGCTAGGACTTTCAGATTTACTAAACTATCTTTAACACTATTCACTATCTTAAACATTAATTTGCGCAAATATTAAACAGATACCACTTATTTCACTTTCACAACTCCAAATTTAAAAAAATTTTCCAAGTAAATTTCATTTATGTTACTTTAAATAAACTCCACTTTAAAATTGTGGCTTTTAAGAAAAGTGCGGAAATAACTTAAACAAAATGTCAAAAATAACTGTAAAGAGCAATAAATTAAAACAGGGATGTTATGTGAACAGCAGAAGTTAATATAGTGCTGCCAAGTTTCTGTGCAAACTACACTTATGTGTAGTTCCTTAAATTTTGAATAATTTTATGACGTTATTAAAAATATTAAAAAAAATTATATCGAATACCTTTTTTTAAATAAAGAAAATTTGATATAATTATCTTAAAACTTAGGGAATTTTTTTTTTAATTACTTTCAATTGAAAAGTCTACAGTTACATTTTTTTTTCTTTATGAACATACATACATATGTAGGTTGTTGTTATAATTTTTTTTTATATTTTAAGCACTTGTGATATTATCGTGGAATTAGGAGACGACATATTATTCAAATGAAAATATAACACATGGTAATAAGAATGGTGTTTTTTGTGATATGAAAACAGGTCTAAATCCACATATAGTAGTTGAAATAGTCGAGATGCCGTTGTGGCTGATGTACATTAACAAACATAATTCTCGTATAGAAGTTGTTCGTCGTTTCTCGACTAATTAACGCTTGTTGTTTCCGAACGCGGTGTATTGATTTCTTGATGACGTTGTAAAAGACTCAGGCACTGATGCAGGCATTGCGTACTAGCGGTAGATATTGCTTTAAGAATAAGTAAATCAGGATCTGTGGGTGAAAAGGCCTCACAATCGATATTTTCTATTGCTCGGGCCAGAGAAGCATTGCTGCAAAAAGGTATTGTTTTCTAAAAAAAAATTATGGTCATAATAATAATATAACTCACCATTGTTCGGTTAAATAGAGTGCCTGTCTAGCGGAAACCATAGCGTCCGATGCCGCTAATAATTCCCGAGGTGGCAACGGTGTCGAATTGTTAATATCCATTGCCTTTGTGTGACTCTCTACAACAGCACGTAATCCGTCTACCCATTCCTGACGTGCTCTGGCATCGGCAGCCCTTATCTTAATTGTATCACCCGAAGCACAGCCTATAGAAAAGGTTCTAGAATCTTCATCACTTGGACAGACTACAGCCCCAGCTAAATGGACCTGACCACGAGGTGAACCGGTTAAAACATGAGCTGGTGGCGGTGCGTCATCTCCAGCAGACGTACAATCCGATAAGTAGTAACTTAAAATACCACTTTGAGTATCAACCGTAAACCATCTATACTGCCAACCTTAGAGGTTAAATTTCTCATAAAATCCGCTTCTTTATAATATTTAACCAAATTACCTTTCATAACATTGGTGTATTTACAGAGCAGGCCATTTAATTGATGGCGAACACCCTGATTCAACACCTTATTTAGGTTTGTTTCCATTTCCTTAAGCCCCACAGAATTTTCTTTACAACTTTCTCTATTCTGGACGTATACTTTTTGTTGATTGTCCTGGTTAAAAGACGTTTGTGCAAGTGTTTGTTGCTGCTGGAGTACTTTGCTCTCAGTCGAACTTTTTTGTAATAAAACGTGTGATATTGTGTTTGTTCCTGGTGTATTTATATCTGCCAGTTGATTTAATGTTTGAGACTTAAGACGTGACTTATTTTTTCGATGTTGTAAAGTAGCCTTTATTTTACGCAGAATTTTTGCAATTTTTCTAATAACTACAACAAAAGAAAAAAGAACAAAACGACTTGTAATGTATGTTTTGACCTGGGATTCTAAAAATTTTTGTGAGCTACCTGTTTTTTTTTTGCAATATAACAGCTGTTATTTTGACAAAGAGAATGACAGCACAAAACAAACTTCAAATCATCATCGTTGGCAGCGATTCGCTGTCTCTACAAAGGAGAATGAATTGGTGATGAACCTGGATAAGTGGGAAGAGAATTAAAAGAATTATTTACTTAGTGATGGCAACTCTATAAGAAAAAAACGCATTTCATATAATTAATAATTGTTTAATAAGAGTGTATACTCTATTTTTGTTTGTTTGATTTTTAAGTTACTTTGATAAAACTACAATTTATTTGGAATAAAATATCCTGAATTTATAATGTCAAATTCAGATCTTTGGTAAAATTAACGAGATGAATAATTTTATCCAGTCCTTCATTCAAAAGATAATCATTGAAATTATTGTAATTACACATAAGCGGCTATCTAGATCTTTGATTGGAATAAAATATACAATTAAAAAAAATATGAGACGTATATTCAATATCTTCACAATGAGTACATCTAATTCTTTTATAACATATAACATCTGAAAGTTGCAAAAGAGAAAAAAACTGTTTTTTATATTGAGTTTGACATCTAAAACTTAAAAAAAATAATCAGCTGCTAATCAACATGCACTCTACACGACGTCAACAACCGATATAAAACCAATACAAAAATTGATGACTAAAAAAATTTAATATATGGTTTTGTGTGTTTCAGCACTTTTGATTAAGTTTTAAAAAACAAGCAATTTATTTTATGCGTTTGGACCAAAATTTCCAAAAAAAATTATATAGTTTTTTTTAATTGCATTACAGTTGTCTTAACATAGAAACATTGCCATGTAAGACTAGCTGTTCGTATCCGACATAGCTCGGGGTAATCGACAATTAAAGTATTTTTATATCTATAAAATTAAAATTTTTAATCTATATGATAATATATATTAAGTTTTTGAGAATAGGAAGTTTAAAGAATATTAATGCTACCGATACAATAAAATGAATTTCGTTTACATTGTTCGATCCGATTTTTATATGCCTCATGTGATTTATATACACTAAAATGACTTAAACATAGGTCCGCAGATATATCATGATTTTCTTTCCATAGTTCTTAAGATATTCCATAAAATATTTTTGTGTTGTGTGAGAAGTGCCACGCCTCTTTATTTCTTTCATACAAACCGCCTCCTAAAATTACAAACCTAAAAAATTAAGCTTTTGGTAGTTGGATCGCTGTTTTCAAGTGATGCGGTTACCTACATGGACCATTTCATTTTCACGGATATATGTTGCAAATACATATCGCTCATTTACTAAAAGAACGTCATAACTCAAAAATTGAAATTTTGGAGTTAATGATGCAGTTAAGATTGTTCAGTATAGCATGCTTTATATGGTATAAAAAATTCATGCAAATGGCATGTAAACTCACCTCTTGATAGAATAAAACTTTTTAATATTTTCACTGAGTTGTATGTAAATTGAAAACTTTAAACTCGTTTTCTGCAAAACTAGATTTTTTTGAGTTATTTTGTTCTTTTAGTTAATGAGCGATATGTATATATGATGCATATATGTAAATATGTTGTATATATGTGTTGCAATTTTAAAATGCGAAAATAGATTTAAAATAATGTGCTATGTGTGAAGTTTAAAAGTTAAAATTTAAAACAAGCGAATATGTATAGAATAATATATGTTGTAAGAGTTTGAGAGCTTTTATAAAATCAACTCAATTCAACATGGTACAATTACACCACCATCGACATCACTGTCAGCAATGCAACTCTGCGTTAATTTTGCTGTATATCAACACTGTCTACTTTTTGAGTACTCACAAAAAATTTGTCAAGACAGACATGGACGTCGCGTAGAATATTTTGCGAAATTAAGCGAATTTATAATACATTAATTGTTTAATAGTTAAAATATATATGTTTCCCTAAATCTTTCTAAAATTTTAATAATGTAAAGTGAGAAACTCAAATATTTAACGCGAAAATGTAGTTTAAAGTTGGTACTAAATATACAAAAAAAAGAAAAAAATCAATGAGCATCATTTGAAGAAGAACAAGCAGTAGGCCACCAACTCAAACACCAGTTCACCAACTAAGAAAAATTCTTGGCTTCTCACTGTGAATGACATTTTTTGTGTACAAGTGTGTGTATTTTCCTTTCTTTCACAAATCTTGTATGTATAAAAAACTACATATAAACATGCAAAATTTGTTTTAAAAATAAAAAAATTTCTGGGAACTTGACTCATGTTTTTATATTATATTGTAATGCAATTATAAACAGATTAGCAATTAGTCGATTCCATCTGCAAAATTGATTTATGACGTTTCTTTTAATATTGTTGTGTAGTACGCACATATATGTATGTATTTGTACATAAATTGATGAAGAACTACAGCAATACCAACTAATAAAAAATATGCCGTATTGCTGTGTAAATATATGTATGATCTTCGTCTGTATTTCCGTAATATTTGTTCATTGTCCACAGCCAGTTCCATTTTATTATATGTATATATATAAATCACATGTATGAGTTCATACATTTTTCTTTTTAATTAAGTTCCCTTAATGGTCTCGCTTGAATTAATTATTTATACGAGTATGTACAATGTTATACCCTGTATGGTTTAGTCGTTTAATAAAGTGAAAAAACATACAAGGGGGTGGAAATAAAAATGCACCATTTCAATAAATGTCAGCCATACATACATATCAATCCAAAAGCAATGTTTGCAAAGCCTTTTTATCTCCCATGTTATGTCGTCATTGCACATAAAAACATGAACGTACATAAATATATTAATATGTATGAGTGTAGCTTAAGTGTTTGTCAATAAAAAAGAAATAAATAGGTTTAAATAAACTGACTTGTCTAAAAGTAAAAAAATTATAATTTTTATTAATAAAAAAACAAATTTAATTGTAGTTTTTGGTTTAAAGCATTTTAATTCCCTGAACTTTTATAAATACATATTTTATAGATTTGAAATTCATATTAGCAACAGACAATAAGCAGTTCATATATATGTTACTATACATATGAATATACATCCATATATACATATGTATATGGTGTTAAAAATACAATAATAAAATAAAAACAAAAGTTAGAAAAAAAAGAAGTAAAAAGGACAGTACGAAGTTGTTACACTAGATACAATTCGATTAAAGGTGCTTTTGGTTAATTCTTATATAAAGTTTTGTAATAAAACCTTATTGGTACGTAGTTATAATCTTTATGTTATATGGTTAATACTAAACATTGCTATTTTAAGATACCTACATACTTATAAATATATTATTTATAAGTATATATTTTTATTAATATATTATTATTATATATAACCCAAAGTTATAGGAACCTAACTGTTTGTAATTTAAACAATAATAATATATCTATGTACCAAGTAGGTATATATTATTAAAAATAATATTTTGATGTTGCGAATTTTTCAAGGCGTATTGTAGACACGAACTATATTTTAGCTAAAAGACAAAAAATAGCTTATCTGGTCCACTTTGCTGTCCCCTAGCAATTCGTTTCGTTACTGTGAGGTTTAACATACATAGGTACTCTTAAATCATAAACTTATGCAAGGTTTAAGGTTGTCTCTAAAAATAAAATTCCTTACCACAAAAATGGGGAACTTGTAACAAATGAAACAATAAAGATTCCCAGTTTAAGTAATCCTTTTTTTTTATTTCTGCCTTTGTTTAATTAACTTATTTCCAACAGAAAAAATACTATAATCAAGTTAAAGGATTCCTTTGCTTTTAAAAAAGTTAAAAAAATATATGTAGTTTGTTCGTTACCAAATCTTATACACTGTAGGTATTTATAGGAATATTGTTTGAGTTGTTTAAGCCCTCGCCATTATTAACGCTGTCGCTGCTGTCGTCATTAAAGCGAACGAAAACAAACAAAAAGAATTGCAAAAAGCACAAATATCGTTGCGTGGATGTTGTTGACTTTAGTCTGCGGAATATGTTTATAATTGTATTATACATGTTTAACTATGTCTTTCGTTTATTCCATTTTCTTTTGTGGTTGTAATCATTTCAAATATTATGATTTCACAAAACAAACCTGTGTTCTTATCATTGTAGTATTTGTTTTGTGTATGACAGTGTTGAAATTTCTTTTTGGAGAAGAAAAAAAAAACAAGTGTTGACCATGAAATTGTTTGCCAAATATTTGAATAAATCAATAAATATTTTCGTCCTAAAACTAAAATCGCAATTACTTTACTAATATAGTTTAAAAATTAAAAAAAAATTTTATAGTAAACTAAAAAAGTGAATAGTGGATAAAAAAATAAAACAAAAAACTATTTTCTAAAAAAATTCACACACCATCGTTCACAAGAACAAAACAAAAAGTATTAACTCATCATTATTCCTTTCATCACGTCAAAATGGATGGTCAACGCGCTCGCGACATTCTCACATTGTTGCAGGAGCGCGTCGTTTTCCTAACCGGTGGTCGTGATCGTCGCGGTGGACCATTATTATGTTTTCCGGCTACACCTAGGCGAGACCGTTTGAAGCCAGATGATTTAAGGCGACTCTTAAGTTATCTTATAATGATACCAAGGTAAGATTAACAACTTCTAAATCATATGGAAAATCAATTTTAAAATATTCCTTTTTCACATTGAATTCTCATGATGGACAATGCCATGACTATACAAAGAAAATATGATTTAAATACTACTTTTACTTAACTGATTCTTATAAAAGTTTGTACACACGTTGAGTTTACATAACAATACAACATTAGGGTGTTCGTTTAATCGCTTAAATTCCTCTTAAACTTTTAATTTTATATGCAAGTTTAAAAGGTATAAAAGTAATTTAAGCTATTAAACAAATGCCACTATTATGTTATAAAGTTCGAAATTTAAAAAAAGAACTAAATAAACCTATATGTAAATACTTAGATTCGAATTAAACGTTTTCGAAAAAATGTACATACCTAATTGCAAAAAACAAAAAATATAGGTATTTTATTTTTTTTTCTGATTCTTTAAATGGGCTTTTAAGGTCGTTCGATTAAATAAAATATAATTTATTTAACAGCAAAATATATGACACTGGTATTTACATTACTTGAGCAAATTTGCGGAACTAAAATCAGTGTAAAATATCTTTGAAAATTTTAATATACCAAACCACTGAATGTATAGGTTAAAGCGAACAACTAAAGGCCTTCGTAAGGCGTATTATTTATCAGGTGGTCTTTCTTAAAAATAAAGAAAAAATAATAAATTTGCAAAAAGTTAAAAAATAAATACAAAATTTTATTACTTCATGTATTTTAAAATATGTATCATAAAAATCATCTGCTCTCTGAAGTTTTATACGTGCATAAAAGAAGACACTAGTGCTTTTTAGCAAAAATATAATACCTACACACATTTGCATTACTTGCAAATATATGCTGCCTAGCGCTCTTGTTGTATTTAAAAAGAAAAATTTGCAGTTTTTCAGGACTTAAATTTATGACGTGAATATCTTTATTATTTTGTTTTTTTACTCCCATTTAATTTATAAAGTCATTTATGCATGAATGTATAAAAATATGTACATACAGTGGTGGCCACGAATTTAAGCAAAGAAAGCAAATCTCCTTTTTTGTAAAGTACAACTTATATTAGAGCTAGGACAAAGTAGTAACAAATTTAAATTATTGTTTGTATATGAAAAGTAATATTATTATACTAATAAAATCATTAAATAAAAAAAAATGTAACGAGCTTAGTTATGATAATTTTTACAACCCTGCAATAACAAATAAGATCTAGTTAATTTTTCAGTGTACCCTGTAATGTTAAGAAAAATTACCGTTATTTGGTTTTGTTTGTTTTTACATTTTGTTGGGATTTTTATTACATTATTGTAAAAACGTGCATTTGAAGCTGGCGACGAATTTAAAACATATTAAAAATATTTGGTTTTTAAGGGATTGTTTGGTGTTTTTTGAAGTTGATGAGTAAGTAATGAATGCTTTATTCCATTTTATGTTGGGATACATCAAAATATTTAGTTAGAAATGGCCAGAGGT
>NDXZ01037534.1:0-15630 GCA_003055125.1 Paykullia maculata | reverse complement strand
TTTAGAAGTAAATTAAAATAAAATATTAAAAAATACATATTTCTAAATCCAATATAGCCGGCCGCCGATTAGGTATTTTTTATACACTTCGGTAATATTGGTATTAAATGAAAGGCACGGCACCATCAACCCAAACTCAAAAATGAATTTTTTTTTCAATTTTTCCTGTTTTTTAGGGCAATTTTTTAATTCAAAACTTTGGGTGATCTTTCATTTTGGCAATCATTTAAAATTCTTAATTTTCCGATACCATTCAAAATGGTTAACGTTTAGGAATGGTTAGCGTTTCCCAAAGAAAGCTGTTCAGGCTTCGCTTAAAAAAGTATTGTTGACAGCCGGCCCTCGGCCCCAAATTTTCGTGTTGTTTTTTTTCACTGTAAAAAATTGGGGCCATTTTTCATTTTTAGTTTTAGGGCCATTTTTCAACTTTGAGGCCATTTTTTAAAAATTTTAAAATGAAAAATGGCCCCAAAATTATAAAAAGTTTAGGGTGATTTTAAGAATAAAAAAAGAGCCCCAAAAAATAGGAAAACTGATCCCAAACCTTCGTGTTGTCGTTTTCCATGTAAAAAATTGGGGCCACTTTTCATGGTGCCCAAATGAAAGGGTTTGCTAATTAAATATGGTGACAACATCAACGCAAAGGAAGACTTAAAGGTAGAAAATAAATTTAAAAAAAAATAATATTAAAAACAGATTTTATTTTAATGCATTTAAAAGCAAGTTTTGAACCTGACCTATTGTAAATAAGTCAAAGGGATTTTTTATTATAAATAATTAAATTATTTGATTAAATTTTTTATTTATATAATTTTGAACAAATAATATTTATTTGAGTATAAACGAACGGACAATATTGTACTAAAGAAATTTTTATCACTGTTGCGGTGTACTTCAATTTTCTAAGACCTTAAATTCTATATTTTTTAATAGACTCAATTCTACAATTGTTATTTATTTATTACTTTTTTTCTGAATAATAAAATTTTATAACTTTAACATTAAATTTTTACACGGCGTGGTCATTTGTTGCAATTACTTGCACTCTTTACTTTTTTCTATAAAAATATTACACTGAGTGAATTTAAACAGAAAATGTAAAAAATAAAATTTGTATAACTGCGCAGAAAATCATATAATGATAACTTAAATAAATAATTGATTGAAATTTCCAATAAAAACAAACCATTTGATAGACCTGGAAAAGTTGTTTGCACCAATATTATTTACAGGACAACCGAAACCCCTGTTTGTTGCTACTTCGCATTACACTTTAAAGTAAATCAAAAATTATGTTAATAAGACATGATTTGTCATTTCCAAGTTTTTACCTGGGTTGTTATATTGGAATTTTAAGCCAAAATTTTTGAAAAATATTTAAATGTTTTTGTACGTAAACAGATTTAAAAAAAAAACTGGGCTTGAGGGAATTTTTTAAAACAAAGTCCATTAAATACGAAATTTATGGGATTGGCATCCCTAATTTAAACTCACTTTTCTAAAAGGACAGTCTACACAATAGCAACGAAGGGCAAACAAATGTCGTCTCGTGTGTTAAAGTTTTGTGAAATTGACATGTGGGTATGTTTTGATGACATGTCCTCGTCGTCTTCGTCATTTGACTTCTACTTTGATTTGCTTGCATTGGAATGAAACTGCCATGTTCATTGAACAATTCCAAAGAATATTCACATTTTTTTAATGCATGTTAAAATGCACGATCAATTGAAATAAAACTAAATAAATTCATTAAAATTAAATGTTTTTAATACAACATACAAATTAAATAATCGGCCAAAAGAATGAATGCCGATTACAAGTGCAATACACTGATTGATTTTATATATTTTTTTCTTTCAGCAAATATACAGTGTTGGATTTTTAGTTGACTTTAGAAATATATAATTTTGTATATCGTGGTAAGATTTCCTTAATCGTCATTATAGACATCTGTTTACTGTTACGTGTTTCATTTCTTTATTTTTTTACTGTTTAAGGCTTTTTCTAGATTTATAATTTTTATTAATGTTCCTTTAATTTTGTATTTTTTTTTTATTTTAATTTCATATTAAACTACTTAACAACTGTCTTTAGTTGAAGTTGGTAGGTAATAATACTTAATGTATAGAGACAGTGCAATTTTGCAATTTCTTGTCAGCGATGTAGGGTGACCAGTTTTTCTTTCTACATAAATTGAATTATTAAATACTTTATTCGAACTTTAAACAGCTTCTTACAGGGTGTGTGTAATCTTCCAAATAACTCATGCGACATCTGACTAATATTTTAAAAGTTTGCCCGAAGTTTCAAGTAATTTGTACACCTTTTCAAACAAAGTCAATATATTGTTTTAATCGATTGTTGCCAGAGACTTTAAAACCCACATGAATTACTTTAATAAGGTTTTCTTTTTTGTATCCAAAAATAGGAGCAATCGGAGCAGGGGAAATAAGTCTCCTCGCACAAAAATAAATATGTCATACATATATTGTTTGAGCGATTTATAATCGTTGTAGATATTTTCTAAATTTTTGCAGAGCTTTGTTTCTTAATTGTAAATGATAAAAATAAATTAAAATCCCTCTCAACCAATAGAAGGATTAAAATAATGCCTTGATTGCTGAGAATTTTAATTTTTATACAGTTTTTTATTGCACTGGCCACCTTTAGTCCAACTTTAATAAACACTATTCCAACGAGTTAAATCATTAGGAAAACTATCAGGTAGCTGAAATTTTTCAATACCAAACACTGTTTAATTAATTTAATTCATGTTTAGATCAAAACAATAGTAACAGACTATTAAAAAACCATCCTCAACATCGACTTATCATCTTTAAAGACATGTACAGCAAATAAAAATTAAGACAACGAAACGACAAAACGACAAAAAGCTTTCAAGGCAAAGAAAACGACAAACACTTGGAAAAGAAGATCAAAGCTAACGGTCTAGAGAAGTTTAAAATAATTTTTGCTTTACGCCTGCAAGTGTCTAAAGCAGAACGCATTATCATCATCATCATCTCCGTCATATTTTTTTAAGTTGACTAATGTTAGAAGCAACATCAACAGCATCACAAATATGTCTCTTCGTTAGATGAGTTGGGCTGAACAAAACGGATGGCATAAGTTAAAATGAAATTAAGTTGTCGTTGTAATACGTCTGGTAACAACTGGTCATGTAAATTACTTATCCCCGTGTTTGGCTCGTGAGTGTGTGTAAATTTTGTTAGAAGTATGTCTGTCCATTTGTCTGTTTAAAAACATTATTAAATTTTATGCATGTCTTAACATTCTTACAACGACTTTTTGCCAACTTTTTTATATAATTTTTTTAATTTATTATTTATTTGTTTATGTTGCAACAACAAGTTTACCTAGATTAATAATTCAGCAAAAAAAAAAAAATAAATAAATAAGAGATGTTAAAAAATAAATTTTTATTTGTTTATCTTTTTTTTAATGTTAAGAAGAAAAAAAATAATTATTATTTAAGTTAAACAAAAACATTTGAACTGTTTTCTGCTTACAAGTAATTATGGTTTAATTTTACTCCAATTACGTATCATCAGTGTTGCTTTCTTAAACTCACTTAGCATTAATAATGTTTAATAGGATTTTTAAAATTATTTAACTGTTTAAGGAATATTTTTTAATATTTTACAGAATTTATTTTTTGTAGAATTTTGTAAATTTAATTGTAATATTTGCACTGTAAAAATTGGGTTACAAACAAATTGAATGTTTAAGGGGACACTCAACTTGTAACTTACAGTCGCACTCATAGAACTTTGTGTTGCGATAGAAAGAACAGGCAGCTACAGAAGAAGGGAGATGCAGCTCACCTGGATCCGATACCGATAGATACAAAGAAATAAGCCTGATAGAATTTTCTTGGCTGTAATTTCCTTTCTTTGTACTCTTAAACATCCTTGCAATTCGTCTCCTTTTTTCACATGCAAAAAGCAAAATGACTCTCCAATGCAAAAATTACACAAAATATACATACATATGGATATGTATGTACATATGTTGCTAATTATTGGAGTTTCTTAAATATCTAAAGTTTGTATCATAATTTCATTTATGTAATTTTTACTAAATTTGAGTTTGAGAGTCAACGTCAAAAATATTGTTCATTTGCACTATGGGAACTATATCGAATTTATATTTCCATCAACTTGAAATGTCAAAGAAAATCAAAACAATTTAAATGTTAAAATTCCCACCAAAGCGATAGACGACAGTAAGTGAGTTTTCTTTAAATGCCAACTTATAGTGTCTAACTTTAACGCCTCAAAAATAAGTTCCCAAGAAGTTTATATCAAACAATAATATGTATCGTAGTACCATATTCTACACAAAGTACAATTTTCTAAAAAGGCAACACATTTCTTAAACATCCACTTTAGTTCCGTTTACTTCCGTTTTCCGTTATTAAAACCGTCTTTGTAATCGCAATGCAACATGTCACTAAACTCGCTACTGGAAAGGAGGATGTAAAACTTATAGCCGCTTAAATACATACTTATACATACGCACACATGTATGGAAATACTTTGTACAACAAAATAATTGAAAAAATTAAAAAATTGTTACAATTAGCAAATGACATTTGTTAACAAAATTAAAATTATATTAACTAGCCGCTCAATTATAATTATGAAATTATTTTGCAATTGACCATAATGTGTAAGCAATAATTATTTAATATCACATTTAATTGAATAATAATAATTTTATATGTAATAATTTTTCTTCTTCTAAATAATGGCGAGAAAGAGAGAGAGAGGGGGGAAATATTAAGCTATCTATCAATTATGACACAATTATCTGTTGAATGTCTTATACAATATTTCTAAGTGAGCGGCGGAACTATTCATTTATTGTACTTAAACAGTTGATGAGTTGTGGAAAATGTATCCGCTAATTATGAACAGCAAAAGAAATTATGTCAATCTGTCAATTAAAAATCATATCTTATTTAGTGCAAAAGTATTTATTCTTTTTCTTTATTTTATTTAGTGTAAAAAGAAATTAGAAAAGCAAGCAACGTTAAATTTAAATCTTTATAATTTCAAATGTGGAATCTTCTTTTGAGATATAATTAAGGGATTCACAACCTAACTTATGATATCATAATGTCATTTGTCCTTAAAATTTAAAATGTTTTAAGTTGCTTTTCATACTAAAAGTGTCCTTAAATAATATGACTCTGACTGCTATGTTTATTGTGCTGTTGTAAACTTCCCTCAGAGACCTTAGCCGAACGGAAAAAACAACAACAAAGTAATTAAACCATTTAAAATTTTTAGGACATATGACATGATATCATAAGTTAGCTTGCGAATCCCTTATATATTACTCGATACTAAATGTTGCCAATATTATGATAAGGTTTGTAATATATACCTGATTTCATGTTTTTTAGCATGTAAATTTGTAGAGATGGAAATTCATCTGGCATTCTTGAATCAAAAAGATCAACTAGCAGATACATTCACAATTGTAGTTTTTAGCCCTTATCTCAGTAATTTTTAGGCCTGTTTTAGTGGCTTTAACATCCAAATTCTTGGGCTCATGACCAATAGATGCGTACTCTGGAAATATATTTAAGGTTTATAAGAAAAGATTATTTTACTTCTTTGCATATATTTTTGCATTTTATAAATCTTTTAGGTCTACTTTTCTGGAAAGGGCAGTTAAAAACTTTTTAGAACTTATCTAAAAAAAATAGTTTTTTTTTTATTTCAAGTCCATGTGATGTACTTTTCTGTTTAAACAACTGTCTTGCCACAATTTTTTTCCTTATATAATTAATGCTAAACAAAAAGAAAGTTGTAGTTACTAAATATTTAATTTAGTATTTTTAAGCTGACTTATTACTGAAAATTTCACTTTAGACATATTCTAAAGGTTTTCAAGTCATGAGTTTTTTATTGGTAGAAGCGAAGACTTTTTATAAGATTCCTTTTTATTCTGCAGAATTCCATTTTAATACTAATGAGTATTAATTAGTAATAATCGCTAAACTCTTTTTTAATTAGAATATTTATAAATATAAAAGTTACTATTTTATTACATAACAAATAAAACAAATAAAACGGAAAACTTTAAACTGAAACAAAATACAGAAAAATAATCAATTTTAGTTCTATTTTGGCTCAAGTTCATTTTAAATTTTTTAAAGAAATTTAATTTTTTATATGTAATAATTAAATGAATAATAATTTGAAAAGTAAATTTTGCCGACACTAGCCGAGTGGAATGCATTTTCGAAACCAGCTACGGTTTTCATCATCAGCCCTCTTTGATCGGTGATTAGTGTTGGATGTAAATATCATCTATTTAACTCACAGCTTATTAGGAAATAGGGTATGGTGACTGCTTGTCGCCTATACATATTTATATTTCCTACCACTTAATGAGTGAGAGCGAAATTTACTACAACAACTATTCTTTACTTTTCATTTATATTATTATTCTTTATTATCACTAGTTTTAAACTGCTCTAACCATCAGTCTGATAGCATGAAAGCAGTTGATTGTTTTCAACGATCTTTTTTGTTTTCAGTCATTATTCCTAGCTTGGTTTAGTGTTCAACTGAACGTTGACCAGTCATGTTATGATTGTTATGCACCGTGCCATATGTTTCTAATTATCTAATACAGAAAAATATCTTTAATATTTAAGAAATTCGCTTTATTTAACAGAAAGTCTTACGGCATTATTGTTTGCAGATAATTTCGGGCATTTGGTCACAGGCTTTATTCGGCAATAACGCTTCAAATTTTCGCTTTCAGGCGAAAATACGATTGGCAAAGTTTAAGTCCAATCAGATAGCGCTTACATGTGCCTCATTGAGGATGTATTTGTGAAAGACAGGGATTTTTCACTAAAATTCGTATTTCTTTGTCCTTACAACCGAAACCATTCATTCTAGGAACTTGATTCGAGTCTTTTTTTATAGGAAATTTTATTCTTTTTAATTTTGATCAGAATAATTTTGTTCCTTATACCAATAGATTAAGTGATATTTAGCATTTATCAGGCCACATCGCACAGTGTCCTGATTTCATATAACGAGTGGCCATTAAAAAAGGAGTTTTTGTAAAGAGTTGTAATTTGACACACATATTCAAGTTAATAAAGTTTAATCAAATTTAAAATTTCAAAAATTTTGGAGCAAGGATTCGGGTCCTTTCCATATATCCTGAAATTAATAAATGTCATAAGAGATTGAAAAAATGATCGATATTCATGAAATTTTGTGTAGTCATTGAATCTGATATCCTTAATGATTTCACTAAATTCAAAACTCAAAGATGTCCTTTTTCAAAAAACTAAAAAAAAGTGGAAAAAATAAATATTCTTAAATTAATTCTGTACACAAGACACATATAGTAATCTCAATGTGTCTATCAATTTTTTTTTCAATTCGGTGCAAGGACACGCTCACATCCCATATATATATTCTTAAAGTTGAAATCGGTATAAAAGCTACAAAAATTATTAGAATTGGTTGAAAAGTGGTACATATTTTATATATTTATTTGACAATAAATAAGTGCGACACTTTAGAATATATGATAACCATAATCTGAAACCATCATATTTATGATCATCCTTAACGAAGTTTATAATTTGGACAAACATATAATGATTATTTCAACCATGTATATGATCATGATATTGACGTAAAATATGACTTCAACCATATTATGATTGTGGCAATCATATAACTATTGCAGTAATCATAGAATTTTAAAATTGCCTGTGATCATATTGCCGTGACCATATTCATTCATGTTTTCTCTCTGCGTGCGGTCTATTTTTTTTAAATTTTATAGCGAAAAGTATGTAGATTTATAAAAATAAAAACCTAGTTGCGCTTGTAATTTTTTTAGTGTCAGCCCACATTAAAATGCAAGATTTTTTTATATATTTCTATATTAACAACTAGTGAATTTGTTCACTAATGAAAAACTAATGAAGTTTTAAATTCATCCTCGATGAGGCACGTGTTAGCGTTAACCGATTGGGCTGAAACTTTGCCAATCGTATTTTCTAGCCTGTTGTCACATTTAAGGGAGGTGCCCCGAAGGATAGTCCAAAAAAAAAACTATACCATATACCTTGTAACCACTCTAATGGCCACCCTTTACATTTTCAACACAGCACACACAACAAGAATGAATCCTGTAAGCTCGTAAAACAATATATTTTCCATCAGGTTTATTTCTTGTTTAAAGTAAACGCTTTGCAAAAACTATCCGCAGTTTCTTTAACTAATCGCTCTAATAGACAATTATGAGCACCAGAAAATGCCTTTGATTTGGTTTCTCAAGTTTAACCATGTTTTTTTGAAAAATAAATTTTATAAATTAATAAAAGCTACTCTGGAGTGAGTCTATTCATAATGAATAATCAATCCTAACTAACCTCAAAACAACCAAAAACTCTTAAATCTTTATTGCTGTTATTTTTATTTACAAAGTAGGGAGTAAACCGATTTGTGTAAGAATTTTAATTATTATTTAAATAAATATAAAATAAATAGGTGGCCTAAAATTTGCTTTACATGTAACTCCAATTGAAAATTATAACATAGGCCAGTCACTTTTTTTAACTCAGCAATCAGAGTATACTTTATCTGACCTCAGAATTTCTCGATCATATCAGGTTTTCGAGACATAATAAAATAAATTTTAGTTAATTTAATTTTTGTAATTTTAGTCATGACAAATTCTTTATGTTTAGCAAATGTTAAATTAACTTTTTTGTCCTTTTCTTTCTATATATAGAAAGTTTCTTTTCCATTTACTAAACATTTATGCTGATATCTCTTTTTATTCGAAATTTCTGATTTTTTATCGTTTTCTGCTTATTGGTTAAAAAAATTGTTGTAGCTTGTTTTAATTGCAACAGTTTTAACTGTGCAATAATTATCTAATATCCCTAACAGTTTTTACCTCCATAAAATTTATTACTTTTATTAGTTTTTGATAGTATTTCCAAGATAATTTTATGCAATTTTGAATTAAATTAGTTTTGTTATGTTCGAAGCAACTAAAACCAAATAACTTCTTGTATAAACTTTGAGTTTGAGTTATTAGACTACAAATTAATTTGGTTTCTTATTAACCTTAAACGTAGTGGACAAATTATTCTAATCAATTCTTTTCTATACTTTTTTCCTTTATCTAAAATTTTTTTTAATTTATGTTTTAAAATTTATCTAAACAAAAAGAAAAGCAATATTTACATAATTGAGATTTATTTATATGTCTTAAAGAAAAAATTACAAATGTGATTAAAATTGTGAAGAAGGAAGAGAATATATTCAATATGGTATAAGCGATAAAAGTGGATTTTAAAAAGCTGTACGACGTAAAGTGTCATTAAGGTTTTTGTTTGTTAATTAAGTATACATTCTTATGTAAGTATGTACTTACATATGTATGTACTTGTTTATAATTTTTATTTTACAACAAAAAAAATATAGAATTTGTTATCGAATCTCGTAATCGTTTTGATTGATTTTAACTTTACAGATCATTTTTAATGAGTAGAAAATTTTTTGACATATTTTCAATCTAGAAAAAATTTTTGGTTGTATAAATGATCAACTAATTCCTTTTATAACAACATTTTAATAAATTTTTTGTTTAAACATATAAATTTTATTGTTGGTTAGTTTTAATTCGATTCCACTTTCCGGCAGAGATCTTTATGTGACAGAAACATTTTTAAGGTTTATATGGCCAGGTAGATGGATGGAACCCACGTTTTTCAGTTAGAAATTGATTTAAAATCAACTGGTATATTTTAAGCTGATTTATAAGTTAACCATTTGAAAAAATCTGTGTAGAGTTTTTTAAAAAATTTAAAATTAACCTCTTTATATATATTTTTTCTTTTATAGATATATAATTCGTTAATCTTTTGTTTTACAAAGATGTTTCAAAAAATTTTATTATAAAGATATTTTTAGAAAAAAATAAGCACAAATACCTACTGTAGCGTACTTTCTGAGCAACAAGTCTAATTAAAAACACCGTTAGCAGCAGACAAGTTACCCAATCTTACCGAATATGAAGGTTCATATTCCTTTATTTCTATGTACAAAAAAATGCAACAACAATAGCGTTAGAAAACATGCTGAAGAAAAATTATCACTCATATTAAAGGAAAATTAAAAACAACATGTAATCAAGCTGAAGACAACACTACTAACACACAATACTACTGCCATAACTAGCAAACGAATCTGATGGCCAATAAGAGTAAACTGAAGGCCGGCAACCAAACTGGAATAATGAAGACAACCAGGCAGGCAGGCAGACAGACAGACAGACTATGGGGCAACTACCACACCAGGCCATACCACGTACAGTCCAATATATTTTTAATAGACAAGACAAGCAGTTGTGACCATAAAAAACTCCATTTGAGACAATTTTCAATGGGGGCAGTCAGGTTTTACATTTTTTTTTTTTGTTTTACACTTAAACTTGGCTCAGTGCGTTTAGACGATTAAAGTACTTTGTCGACTTATAGCATAAGTTTGTGCTTTTTTTTTGTTTTTATCTAAAACAAATTGGAAAAAAATTATATATGTTAAAACAGCAGGAGAGTTAAGCTTAAATGAATGAAAAAAAAGTTTAAAAAAATATATAAATACGAAAATGCAAATATTATAGATTGAGAAGATGAAACTAAGACGCCAATACTTAAAAGTATTAAATAGAATCAATTTACTTTCTGATAAAAAAAAAACATTAAATAACTCAGTAGCAGCAGTCCCCTTAAAAAGTGCACAATGAGGTTCCATTAATGAAGAAGTTGGGAAGAAATAAAAATATATTTGAAATTGTTTTGTTTTTTTTTTAATTTATAAAAAAAAATTTTGTTTAAAGGAAATTGGTTGAAATTTTTTGAAATAAGCAACATAAAATATCATATCATTTTAAGAGGAATCTTCTAAAATATGTTTACAAAATTAAAACGTAAAAAAGTTTTCTATAAAAAGGTTATTTAGGTAAATACTTTCGCAAAAAAATATACAAATTTACAGAATATTTTTTAAGAAACAATAGTTGCTAACAAGAAAAATTGTATAAAAACATTTCATTTTGTATAAAAAAAATATTTCATAAATTACTTATAAAATGTGATATTTGGAAACCTTTAATTAAATTCAACTTTTTTCGCAAAACTTCCTTAAAAAAAATAATTTATAGAAAATTTTCTAACGAAAGAAAATTTATTAAAAAACTGTTTAAATAACT
Source organism: Paykullia maculata (assembly GCA_003055125.1). Taxonomy (NCBI): domain Eukaryota; kingdom Metazoa; phylum Arthropoda; class Insecta; order Diptera; family Rhinophoridae; genus Paykullia; species Paykullia maculata. Next base: position 4,338 of record NDXZ01037534.1, on the reverse strand, counting down.
AAAAAAAAAATTTTATTCAAAATATAAATTTGTTAAAAAAAATAATAAAAATTTCACGGAAAAAATATTTTAAAACTTTTCAGAAAAAATGTATTAAAAACTCTTTAAAATGTGTTTAAAAAATTCTGAACAAATCCCATAGAAAAAAATGTAAATAAAAATTTATCAAAAATGTTGACAGAATTTTTTAATTAATACAAAATAAACATTTTCTTAAAAAAATATGTTAAACAAAAATTTCCCCTAAAAAGCAAAATAAATATTTTTTCCTAACTCGAACTTAATTAAAAATTTTCATTAAAAAAAGTTTAACTAAATACATAATTTGATGAAAGTATCTTTTAGATAAAATATTGATTGAAATGTTGTCTTAAACAAAGATATCCATAATAAACAAATAAATATAAACATTACCGTTTTTACAGAATTTTTATATTATTAAAGATTTTTCCATTATCCTTTAACATATTCCACAATAAATAAATTACTTTTGTAATTCCTTTTCATCATTTCTCACTAAGATATACATAAATCAAATATATACTGAAAAACCATTTTAATACAAACACTTTACTGATATAATCGCAACTTGAAGTTGTTACAAATTAACGCTAAATTAAAAACATTTAAAAAACTAAGACAAACATAAAAAGTCCAAATAAATCTAATACATACACCTGAGCCTTCCAAGCCAAAAAGCATTGACCACTAATGTTTGATGTTGAAAAAATTCGAATGCCATCAGCATAAGCAAGAAATAGAAACTCTTGTTTGATTTACAAGATCAAGTGCTGGCCATTTATTTATACATACGTTCAGAGAAAACAAGCAATGCCAGTAATTGTAGTTTAAAAAAAAAAAAACATTTCAAGCCATTGGCCAACAGACTGAATTCGTGTTGCATTCCAATAATTTAAATAAATGTCCTTTTTCGCATTGGCTACATTAATCGATGTCACACTTATGTATATTCTTCATGTTAAATCCACAAATAAACATGCTTGAGTTTTTCATTTTTTTTCTTATGTGTGTAACAATTTGTTTAAAGCAACAAGTAGTTAGTTTGAATGTAGACAGAGGAATTCTTGATTACCGAAAACCTTGCACATTTCAATAACCTCCACGAGAAAAGAAAACATGAGAAAGCAGCTCATTTGAAATATTTAATGCAAAGACAAGCATGTTTCTGTCATTCGTAATTTATTTATTTCAGCGTAATTTAAATAAAAAAATACGAATAAATTGCACATATATTATTGATAGACATATGCTTGTTGGTACAAGAAATAAAAAGTATATTTTGTTTTTAATTCAAAATTTTATTAAACCTTTAGTACACGAAATGTAAAAAGCAACATGTGCATGTGATTCTGACCTTACGAAAATGGTAACATTTTTTAAATGAGTTGTAGGGTAAAACTACATGCGCATACACATGAACATGTGTAGTGCATGTGAGTTTACCAAAAAGTGAAAATACACGACATGTAGCAAATGTCGCTTTATGATGACGAGAGTCACATTCGCATGTTGCTTTTTACATTTCATGTACTAAAGGTTTTAGAATTTCCCTCATAAAAGAGTGTTGTGCTTGTTTCTTAAGTCTTTCGTTTTTATTTCTATTTACGAGTGACCATCCGTTCGGTATTATACAGAACACAACTGTAGTTTAGAGCTTTGTTCTGTATAAATTATTTTTATGTAAAATCGCTTAAAATGTTCTCTATTTTATTTCGAGTTCATTATTTGTTCTGTATATTTATAAATAAAAATAATTGTTTGCTTAACATTTTAACATAATTTTTGTAATAACAAATTGTTGAGTAATACAGTTTACGTATGTATGTACATATGTATGTTTATGCAAGGATGTCCGAAAATTAGTAAAAGTTATATAGTTTTTTCGCTTATATCTCTGCGGATTTTGGACCAATTAGTTAATTTTTTTCAAATGACCTGGAAGGCATATCTTACACACAAATATTGCAAACATGTCTGTAGATTATCTAAAACCTACAAAATATTAATTTTAGTGTGAAAAATTAAGAGAAAAAAATTTTTTGCAAAAAAGCGCCAGATAGCAATTTTCATAAATTTTTAAGAAGTGATCAAATATTCCAACCGAAAGTGTATCTTGTGTTTTAAATAACATTTAAACTACTGAAAACCCAAATAGAAATGGAGTCTATTACGACCATTTTAATAACAAAATTAAACTATAATTTAAATTGTATAGAATTAAAAGAACATTTGAAAAAAAATGAAAATTTATTCATCTGAAAATATAAAAATATAAATCATTTGAGTTTTTTTTTGTTTTTTGTAATATGTAAATATGTATAAATGTGTAAATTTTTCAATGTTAATAGTATACTGATATGTTCCTTTTGGAAGTTTTTGTTAATCCTATTTCTTTTCTTGTATTTTTTGTACAAAAATTAAAACGTACTCAATTTTTCCTTATTCTGTATTTTGATTAAAAAAATATTGTCACCGTATCTTTATTACAAAGCGCACTTCAGGGAACACAAAGGTACCATTTATGTAGACAGGCTCTTCAAGCACTGAGATCTAACTTGATGAAATCAAGACCAACATAATTTTATGCTACAAAATAAGAACCAAAATCGGTTTAGAAGAAGCCAACCTAACACACACATATTTCTACAATACTCTTATAGACAACTATTTTCTTAATTTAATTCACCAATAAAATTCGTTTATAAAAATCATATTTTTATTGTTAAATTTTTTGTTTCAATTTGCATCTTTTTCAAGAGACTTTACTTTTTTTGTTTTAAAAATTAAGCCGGCCTAAGAACTATTTAAATAAGATCTTTGGCTAGAAATATAACTAAGTCTAATGAAAACTTAATGAAAATTTTCAACAGATTCAAGATTAATTCGAAAATGCCCAAGTAATTAATCTATTGATTATGAGAAAAACAAAAATAAAAAATTTATACAAAAAGAAAAATTTATTTAAAATGTTTAATTTATTCCAAAAACGTTTATAAAAGACAAAAACTTAAAAAATGATATACAAAACAACATTTACAAAAATTTAGTATTTTATTTAGTTCTTAAGTGGTTCATTAATTTTTTAAATACTTACAGCGATAGTGATAAAAATGTTAACAGGTGCCGACCATTTGTGTGCTTTTAACTTTCCTATCTCTTTAGATTAATCACTGTTTAGAGACTTTATTAAGATGTTTGTGTAAATATCTTAAGCATAAGACAGATCGTCAACTGTTTACAAGATTAAGGTGTTGAAAAACATTACATATTGGCTTTTGCTTGACAAATACAAATAAATTATGGTTATCTCAAGTATTGTAAATATGTATATAACAAGGGGGGTTGTGTTTTCCATGGCACAATTTCCTACAATTTGATAACCTTGATTTTAGTACGAATTCATTAAACTTAAACAACAGCAAATAAAATTCAAAATAAGAAATTAATCTGTAATCACTATTGGCTTCTACTCTGCTGACATGGTCTAGAAAACAAACAAACAACAAGCGACAAACGTACCATTCGTTTAACATTTGCGTACATTTAACAAAGTAGTAACCAAAAACTGAAAAGCGACTACTACAACGCCAACCGTAATTGGGCTGTATATTATGTATTTTCACTTTTAGGAGGAGACAGGTTTTTCACCAACAAACAATATGAACAAATTAGAGGTTTTATATTTACAATTTTAAAGTGAAAATTTTTTTAATGTAATTTTTAATTTTAAACAAAATCGTTTTATTTAATTTAGCAAAGAAATTTAAAAATACAAATACTGATCACTAGATCTTCTTTATCGCTTGTTTTCCGTTTAAAACACAAGCAGTAATTTACTCACTAAGCTGCTAAAGATATATGGGCTGATCCCAGAAACAGTCTACCAAGCAAAAATATTTTAAATTAATCTAACTCATTTTTTTTCAATTAAATATTAGACTAGATGTTTAGTTTTATAAATAAAAGAAAAAAAATGTATTTCGATAACCATTAATACAGAAAATAATACCAAATCCTAGCCTACCTCAGGTCTCCTAAGATAATACAAGAAATTAACATATTTTTAGGTGATCATATCATTACTTTGGTGTTAATATAGATGGTCCGATCAAACGCCATATTTTTATTCATTTAATTCTCTTTAATTTCAGTAAAAAAATTTTTTGTTTACTATTTTTGAAAGATTGAAATTAGGTATAAAATATCAGGTCCATGCGTTGTGACGTGCGTTACGGAAAATAAGATTTTTTTTATATTGTGAGTAGAATAAACATTAACTTTAAGTTTTCTATATTTTTCAATCAAGTTTATATTCTG
>NDXZ01037517.1:5833-27835 GCA_003055125.1 Paykullia maculata | reverse complement strand
TGACCATATTCATTCATGTTTTTTCTTTGCGTGTACGGATACAAACGAATTTATCACTATTTTTCGCTGTTTCCGGGCCATAGTATAATCGAAACGGAGAGCATGTGAAATCCTGTGAAAATTATTTTCGGTCATTATTGCCCTAAAAATAGGGCGATCAAAACGTGCATCAAACAAATCATGCAAATCTTCATTTTTTCCGCGATCAACACCGGCAAGAATAAGTACAGCAAAATATACCCGCAAAGTAGAAGTTTCTAAAGGTTTCCATTTTTTACCGAATTTCACTCTTCTATACTTGTTGGGAGTGGAGCTGCACTGCATTGCATTTTATTTTTGCAATATACAATATACAGGCTTACCAATAAAATTATAATTACAGTATGTCAACCAATGGTCAAAGTTTTACCGTTATTGTATTTTGGTTTTTTTTTCTATAATATTGTGTTACTAAATATTTTAAAATAATAATAAAAAATCGGTTAACAGACGATGAAAGATATGAATCTTACCTCTATTTATTTGCAGATTATTATAAATAGTCAAAAAACGCATTTATTATTTAAAAAAAATGGTATGGACCAAAATGGTCCTATACCTAAGATTCGTAAGTTTTTTTTACCTACCAGCAGGGTTAAAATAAATTGACCCATTTGATTGTTGACAGTAGCTTAACATAGCTAAGAGCCTAGTGATAATCTTCGGTAGTACTAAAAATAGCAAAAGATATAGTAAATTTACTGCGTAGGTACTACGATTATATTTACGTAAATTATATTTGCGTATAATATAGAAAATTGAAAATAAAAAAAAAAAAATTAAGTCAAGCAAGTAACAAAACACTTGTTTTAAAAGCACTTCAAGTAATTTGTTTCAAAAAATTCAAAGGGAACATTATATTGCATCATCCAGAATGCTAATGACTCCAGCCACTGGTTAACAACCAATATTCCATTAAAATTTTATATTTATTAAAAATCATTTGTATTAAGCGAATATATAATAATCATGTTTTAGTTAAGAAATTAAATATTTTATATCATAAAATTGAGATGAAATTTAAATTCTTCGTAAAAGTGATTTAGTTTTCTAGGAATATTCATTTGAAAAAAATATCTAAAAAATATTTAAGTTTTTATTTTATTAGTTTTTTTTATAAGTCTCCAATTAAATGTCTGTTGTGTTTATAAATTAAGGGGTTTAATTATTTAAATGAAATTAAAAAGCTTTTTAACAAAAACAATTTCAAAGAACTTGTTTTGTCTTTATCTGTTAATAGTTTTTATTATTATTATTATTTTTTTATTGTAGGTTGTTTTTTACAAAGATCTTGTTTATCAAAATTTCAACTAAAAATTAAAATAAATGTATTAAACATTTTATATTTATTGTTGTCTTTGCCGGTTCAAAATATGTTGAAAACATATGTTATTTTAGTATCGTTTTATTTTCACAAAATGTGGAAATTTCCAATATTATCAACATCATCATCAGCAATTGGTCTGTACATGTTCAAAACAATGTACTTAAAGAACATAGTTTTATAAATAATTCTGACAGATAGATTAAAATAAATGACATATAGTAAACATGTTTGTTTGTATATTTCACCATTTGAAAAAAAAACCCAACAAATGTTGGCTGCTTGGTATTAACACACTTCAACACTTGAACTAATAACTGTCGCAATAAAAAAAAAATAAAAAGTTGCCTTAAACTCTTTAAAGAATACTGATAGCTGGTTTTCCAGTCTATACTACTGTCGCTACTGCTAAAAATTATATCAAGACAAACATATGGGGCGATTATGGATAGCAACCGAGCCTCAGTTGCGTTGTCAGTTGCCAAAAATGTTATTAGAGAGGCCAATTGGTAACTAGCAGCTGTTAGCTTGACATGCAAAATTTAATAACAATGGTAACTGCGAAATTGTAGTTGCCAGCTGTCAACGCCACAGAAGTGCGATTGCCATCCATATTCAACCCATTACTCACAAATAAGTTTTATGGAACTAAAAAAGTAATGCTCGAGTTTAATGAAGATCGGAATACAAGCTCCTCTGAATCTGAAATAGCCAACGATGTAATCGTAATCAAATTTCACTCGTGATCATATACCCTCGCGAGCAATAAAAAGGTCTACTTAACAATTATTTTTTGTGGCCTAACCCAAAAAGAAAATTTATAGGCAAAATGAATTTTTTCATAATTAAATTTAAACGCAAACAATAATTCCGATATAATCTCGTCAGGCTCACTCTCGTGATTGAAACAAATAATTATTTACTGTCATGCTTGTTCACGATGATTATGTGAGCTGTATTCGGATTTAAATATAACGTATTGGTAATCTTTTATACATACTTTAGGAAGGTCGGTACTTGTAAACCCTACAGTCCATCGCATAATATAGTTGCCTCAGTTGACTAGTTAGTTTAATGCTAGCCAGCTACTTTAAAGGTTGTGGGTTCGATTTTCACCAGATGCTCTGGCCTATTACGCCTCGTTAACGAGCAATAGTTTTTACTACTCTGCTCGGCTGGCTAGTTGGATAAGACGATAATTCGTAATTGTATTGTTACGTTAAAAACAAAAATAAATAATCAGCTTCTTCCGTCTGCCTCTTAAAGTAAAGTTTGTAACACATTACAGATCGCAATTCAAAATATATGTTAACAAAATAAACAGTCGATTACATCATTCCCTTATTTACAGTGGGGAGCAGAGGTGAGCACAAGTATCTATATATCATGTACTTCTAAATGTGTAATAAAAATATAAAATATTAAGACTTCACGTTAAACAAAGCGTTAAGCAATGAGGAGGCAACATAATGGTATGAGGATGCTTTACTTGGTGGAGTATATATTAGCCCATTGCAAAAAAACGATGGAGTATGAGGAAGGAGAATTATTTGCATATTCGCCGACCTCTCTTGCCCATTTTGTGGACATGAGCGCCTACCCTGAGAATGAAAAATCGTTAAGAAATAGTTAAGTGAGCAGAACTTTCAAATAATGCAATGGCCAGCGCAAAGTCCTGAACTCAATCTGAGTAAGAATTTGAGGCCAATCGTTAAACAAAGGTTAGGACAATATCGAACAGCTCCATCCAATTTTAAGGAGCTTTGGGACCCTGTAAACCTGGAGTGGCAGCAAATTGCTGATAAAATAAAACAAAGTTTAGTAGAAAGTATTCCTAAACGCGTAAATATTGGTTTAAAAATAAAACTTGTTGGACCAACTATTGAATTCAACATTAATTTAATGTTTTTGCAAAAGGAGCAAAATTAAGTACAAATGGGTTTCATCTGTTTAATCTTGTTTCCGCAGTGGATTTTTTAGTTTTTGATTGACAAAACTGAACAAAAAAGGTGTTTTATCCCGCCTTTAATATTATTTGTACACACTTAGAAGTACATGATAAACAGACATACGTACTCACCTCTGCTCCTCAATGTATATAAATGTCCACCTAGAATTGGATTTTTCTGAAATGTAAATTCAAAAGTTCTATTTTAATAAACAAGAAAAAATCTTTTTATTGAAAACCATTTAGCTAACTTAACAAGCTCGTAGTCCCACTCGTCTTCTTTGATCTACCTCTCAGTCTATTTAGTTATTTATCAACCAATTTTAAGGCGTTACAATTTTCAATAAATTAATGGACTTTTTGTTTGTTTATACGAAATTTTTAAACACCTAAGAAATTTTTAAAGAACAACGGAAAAAACCTCATCAATCCAAAATACTTTTTCCTCTTAGTGTGTGTGTGTGTGTGTGTGTGTGTGTGTGTGTGTGTGTGTGTGTGTGCGTGTGTTTAACACACTCCCCCGCTAAAATATCAAAAGACTTGAGAAGTGTAACAAATCTTAATTGTACTTTGATGTTTTACGCCACATTAACTGCGAGAAATAAAGTTTAAAAGGAAAACTCTTAATAAAATATTCCATTACAACAGGGACGACATGCTATTTTCAATAAACTGTGTTAATTAAAATTGTTAAAGAGGGGGAATATTTAACACAAAACAAAAGGGGTGAAATATTAAAACATTTGCCGTTTCCCCATTTATTTGTTTTCTTGAAAGACAATAAAGCGACTGACAATGACGCTGAAGTATAGACATGCTAACTGAAAATCGTTTATAATCATTAAAGTTTAGTTTTATTTTATTATTTCCCTTAACTCACTTCTTCAACTTTAATTGTTCTTTGCTTTTCTTAAAGACAATGTTGCAAAGGAATGTTTGGTTTTTTTTTGAAATAGGAAAATTTTCCATTAATTATCTTTTTAACAAAAAAGGTTTTAAGCATTTTTATTAAATGTTTAATAAAAAGTAACGGTTGACAGATCGCTTTTCTGAAAAAAATATATTTTAAAAATATCGTTGTTTCAAAACTTTAATTTTTTTTAAAGAATTAAAAAAAATATTCTTTACATTTAGAATTTTTATTTATTTTACAAAACTCTGATATCAGCAGTCATACTTCATTTAATGTTTGTTTAACAGAAAAATAAAGTTTTTTTCTTTTTGTTGAAAGTGTGAACCCAATCTAATCACGCCTACAGTATCGAGCAAAACATTTGCAATACGAAACTATTTTATTTTTAACAACTTGGAATTTTAATAAAGCTGATTCTTATATAACTTTTTTTATGGACTATTATACAGTTCTTTATACAGATTAAAAATTTTTTATTTTTATAACTTTTTAAGCTAAATTTTTTTGGGTAATGTTTACTTGTGTTCTTTAATCTAATGTCTGCACTATTTATAGGAATAATTATAAAAAAGAAATAATTAATTCTAATCCTTAAGGTAATCTTACCTTTACTTTTTCAGTACAAAATGCTTTAACTTAAATATGGGTACTCTTATCAGGAGTATAAGGACTATTTGACAGGAGTATAAAGACTGTTGCTCCACAGCCAACCCAAACAAATTAGGAAAACTTAAAATGATGAAAATTCTTAGAAAACAATTACCTGAAGACACTTTCGAAACCCCAACTTTGTATATTTTATTGTTTAAGAGATATTTGACTTTAAAGTTCGCTCGGGTACCGGGGTACCCGTGTCAGGAGGGTTAGGAATAAACTAATTTTTTTAATGTTACTTCTTTTGTAATTGTTCTAAAGTTGCATTTTAATTAAATTTTCTTTGATCTGGTAAAATTGCACATGTTTTTTTACTAAAATATTTATAATTCTTTGACGCATAAAAATACTAAACATAATCCTTCATCTATAGGAAACAAATACAAAATTGTTAGACATCTTTAAATTTTCAAATGTTGCATTTCTTATACTCGCAACTGTAAATTCATTTGTTTGTTTTGGGCCGTTAACAAACAGCAAAACAAACACATTCGTAAAAGTGAGCTGTTTAAATATTTAAACATTTAAAAAAAAAACTTAATGTATTTAGATAAATAAATAATCCAATATAAAATTACTTGTGCAAACAATGGCTAAATAAAAAAACTGGTTACTTTATTTGAACAGCAGATAACAAGGAATAAATTAATAAAATAAAATGTTTTATTTTTAATATATTCTTAGTGTCCCAACAAACATTTTGTTTTAGTTAAAGTGTTTGGCAAGATATTCAAACTTTTTATGTAATTTAAGTTAAGAACGTCTGTATTTTATTAAAAGTTTGAAAATAATACAAAAGAGTTTTTAACAATCTTCTAAGTTCCCGAAAATCCAACAAAAAAAAAACTAAAATTTCAGTTTATTCTAAACTTAAGAACAGTGCTTGTAGGCAGGCTCGTATGGCGTTCAAAGAGCCTCTGGCAGGAAAGCAACACGGTTACTTGGATATAATCGGAGTATTCTGAGTTGGTTGACTGCATTGGTAAGAGGACACTGTAATTTCAGATACCATCTGGCCAAGATGAAAATCAAGGAAGATAATATTTGTAGACTGTGCCTGGAAGAGGTTGGGACAGCAACGCATGTTGTATGTGAATGTCTAGCCTTGGCTAGCATTAGATTGAGGATCACAGGCAGGCACACACTTGATGTGGGCGGGATGGGAAACCTCAGCCTGAAGCAAATGCTGGCAATTACAAAAGTCTCCATGATGAGAAAGAAGGTCGACAACTACCAGTCTACAGTCTTACATGGCTAGAGTCTAGAGAAAAGGCTTGGGTAAGCGCGTGACGCGGTGATAGTCTGACATCCGCCATACTAGTTCGAATGTCACTGGGTGACGAAGGAGGTCGAAAAGAGACCCAAGATGATAGTGGTCTGCTTAGGTATTCCTCCTACATGGTATATATGTATGTATATATATATAAGGACAGTGCTTATGAGGTTCCTTTCCAAGCAGCTAGTAAATAATTTGATGGTACTACTTGATACATTTTTGTTGATTTACATTTTTGTTGATAAAATAATTTATCCACAGATCATAGCCATAACATAATAATAAAAATTTTATAGTTTTATTACAAGGACATTAAAATTTTGGTGCATTGTATTTTCATATCAAGCCAGGAACAAAGTTTATATAATGTTTTTAATATAGAGATCTAAAGAATAAATATTTTTGTGATTAACATCGGTTTGTTACGTTTGTTATTAATCGAAATATTTGTCTAATGTTTAAAACATTGTAAACATATTCTTTATGCTTATATATATATCTATAGGATTCTAAGATCAGCTAGCTCTCTTGGTGTTTTGTTGGTTTGTATCAACAACGTTGGTGCCTGGGCAAAAGGTTTAAAAAGTATATATATATATATATAGAGGTTTTTAAAGTATATTTTTAAAAAGCAACACTCAGTATGCCTGTGGTCTTAGGTAGGTAGGTAGGTCGATAGAAGAAGTCTCGAAGGTTCTCATATCGCTTAGGACATACACTTAAGCCTGTAATAGGCTTATTATGTGCTTCCTGTGTGGGAAAAAGGGGGGAAAAAGGAAGAAAAAGGAAAAATAGAGGAGCAAAAAAGATCAAGATAAATCGCACTGCTCACAGGAATTCGATCATTAATACAAATTTCCTCAGCACTTCCCATCCTACACCTCCTAGTTGAGCCACGTCCGGTATAGTGTCCGACCAAAAACACTGGGCCCTTGCATATAAAAAGCAGGGCCGTAGCATAGGAAGTCTTCCACCGTTTCGATGTCCTCCCAGCATGCCCTGCCTTCACTATTCTCCACCACTTCCATCCGGTGAAGGTAAGTTGGAGTGTCCTGTCAGTACATTCGTCAACCTACTTAGTTCCGATTTCCTTAAATTCACAATTTCCCTTGTCATATCCTCCTCAGGGTCACCCCATAGGACTCTAGTGATACTTCCAACTGTTTCATTTCTCCACAGTTTCTTATGGGTTCTTTCTGCCCAATTAGTCAACTCGGCCTCCGTTTCAGCGAAGGGTTTCGAGTTCTCTAGGTCGACTGTCCGATGTTTTCTAACCCAAATTGCCAGATTATGTGCCCGTTCATTCCCGATTATACCGCAATAGCCAGGTACCCTGGCTAAGGAACCAGGTTAATCATTCGCTTGCATTGCAATACTGTCCTTGATTTTGTTGCATCGGACATTATCGCTCTTATCGACGTTTGACTATCCGTAACGATGTTCACGCCTGTAGGCGTAGTATTTGTCCTGAGCCAGATCAAATATTCCGTTATTGCCCCGACCTCCGCTTGCAGGAATGTGTTGTAGTTTGGAAGGTGGAAATAGATCTCGGTCTGTGGGTCTTCAATAAAGAGGCCCAGTCCCGTTCTTCCTACCGCCCTGGATCCGTCCCTTTAGCAGCACTTTCCTGCAGGCATTTGCCCTAGGGTTTCGTTTGACCAGGATTGTTGATCCGTAAAGTAGCACTACAATTAGACTATGTATATTAATAGTTTGTATACAAAACGGACAACCACAGGCTTATAACAAATAAGCTTAAGAAGTCCCTCTCCGGAAGGAATATTTAAGTACCTTAATATTGTTGGGACATTTAACTTTAAATAACATCTGAACAAGATGAAGCACTGGCTTAAGTTTTCTCAAGTAGCTAATGACAGCGTGACATTTAGTGAAGCAAGGATTTCGTCAATACCAATCGGATGCCAGAAATCTCTGTCAAACAAAGGGTATTTATTTTATATCTACACATTGATGTATGTTTACAAATTTACAGTAACTACCCATTTTCGACAGTTTGTTTTGGTTCTGGTCCACATAAAGTCAGCACAGAATCCCTTTTAGCAAGTTCGTAACATTTTCGGCTGGTTTTCAATTCCTTCTCTGCATTAGACTTTCCATCAGATCAATGAAAGTGATGAAAAGTTATTAGAAAAGAATGCTTTTTACATTTGTCCCCTTATCTCCATTAAGGTCGAATTTGAGCTCAATTGATTCTGGAGGAGACTACATATCTTTAACTGAACAAAATTCTTAATTTTATATATGAAATCGACGTGCTAAAAATATTGCTTTTGTCACGCTACATACATAATCTGGACTACTTTTATCTTTCTTAAGCGAAGCAATTCTCATGTGTTTACTTTTTATGCCCATCTGTCTACAAATGATCAACTAAATATATTTTTTTTGATCTGACTAGTAAGGTTCGGTATAAAAAACATGCGTCAGATTTTATATATTTTACAAACAATAACAATATGCACGACTCTAATGATATGACAATGTACGAGTACTGATTGCATGAATGCTTGAATGTACAAATAAATGATAGTATAAGTACTTTGGTTAATGATATTTTTTTGTACGTTGTCATTTAAAATAACAAAAGCAAATATTTGCACATTTACGATGTACATTTGTATATTATTCATACACATAATCACAAGCAAATGTTAGACCTTAGATACAAATGTTCGTTTGTTCCTCTTTGAAACTTGAACAGACGGTAGGACCGACAAACATACGTTTAAAGTACATTTGTTGTGCTCTACTTTATGTTAAATGCACAGTGTCTACCTATTGATTGCTAGAAGGTGCTAAAATATTAAATTGTTTTGGATTTAACATTTTCCCAAGTTGTTGCATTAGGAAATGTTTCTTTTATTTTTTTTTTTAATTTATTAATAATGAACACAGGTACATGTGCATATGTATGTATGTAGTAATGGTAAATAGAAAATTTTTGAAGTTCAAATACCATCGATATATTTAAAGAATTTAATTAAATGTTAAATACACACATACACATTTATGTATTTAAAATTGCATATTTGTATACCCTTTACACATGTGGTAAGGGTATATATAGGTTTGTCATTTCGTTTGTAATTTATACAATATTCATTTGCGATCCCATCAGGTATATATATTCTGGAGCCTTAAAGATGGGGAAATCGATTTAGTCATGTCCGTCTGTCCATTTATCCATCTGTTCTGATGTCCGTCTATCCATCTGTCCGTGTGTTGGTTGAAATCGAGTTTTCGTAGCTCCCATACTAGGTATGTGGTATCAAACTTTTGGAAATACTTAAGAAAAATTAGTAGTGAAAACTGGCAAGATCCATTCATAGCCGACTGAGATATAAGCAAAATAGACGACATAAAAAAATTATTGTTTTGCAACTTTGAGATAAACTAAAGATATATTTGAAAAAAATTGGACCATTTGCCCAAATTGTTCATACATGGTGAAGAGTATATAAGATTTGGCCCAGCCAAATATGGCGCTCTTATTTATTTTATATAACTTCTTTTCAAAGTTAAGTTTGAATTTCGATTTTTAAAACTAAACAATTAATAATTTAAATAAAATTTTATTTCCTGCAATTAAACATTTTTTAAACTTTGGTTACCTAAAATCTGATTCTTTCACACTTTTTCCCCAAAATATGCCATAGTGCTTCTTTCAAAGAAAACAAAAATGAAAAATATTTTATATAAATAAACAGACATGGCACATATGCCAAAATCCGGCACGAAATCTAATTAAACGTGAATTTTGTAGTTTACGTTCATTTATTTCATTTTTTTTATTATTTTATTTTTCATCTTGAGTTTATTCTACGAAGAAAAAATTACGATATTTTTTTACACAATCAACGTGTTTTTTTATCTTTTATTCTTTCTCTGTATTGTGTGTGAACAATAGGCAAACTATGACAAAAACAACGAAAAAAAAAATTCAAATCTTGCCAAACTGCAAAAAATACAACAACAAAAGCAACGAAATTTAACAATGTGACCTGGGTTTATTGCTCTTTTTTTTGCAACAACAGAATTCTTGAAAATGAAGAGGTAAAGTGTCGAACAATACGATCGAAGAATAATTGATCAGTCAAGCATACAAAATTTGTATTAATTTTTATTTATTAGTACTATGAGTTTTTACTTATAAAAATCAACGTGTTGCAAGAAATTGCCATCAGAAAATAATGAAAATACACATCAAGCAAAGCTTATCTTGGAAATTTTTTTGTCCATGTTTATACGTATGTATGTATGTATGTATGTATTTTTTAATTAAAAAAGCTTAAAACATTTATTCATAATTGTTTAAAATTTAAAATTGCTACAAAATTTGCTGCTATATGTTATGTACTGTTTTATTTAAAAAAAAATTATAGTCACACAATTTAAGCTACTTGATTACTTCCGCTTAAATTAGCTAATTTGATCACATACGTTGCAAGCATCAATTCAGATCAATCATAAAAGTAAAAAAAAACTGAATTTGGTTTTCTACAATCAGCCAATTTAGACACTCAATATGACCACACACTGTCAAATGGATTGAACTAACATTTGATTGTTCAATCATAATTGTATTGTAAGATATGCAAAATGTCACTAAATGCAAAAGTGTAGAAACAGGGAACAGTAAGTGTCACTGAAAAGTTAAATAAGAAATTTTAACAACAAATTCTTTTAGGGCAGTTTAGTAATCGGTCGCAAACGTTCTTTAAGAAATCAATTGAGCCACATTCCGAAGCGACCAGCTTTCCTCATATAAAAAGATGGGATTGGGACTGATTGCCAATACTAAGGAGCCAGTTTTGCGTCAGTTCCTTTCTATATGAAAGAGATTAGGGAATTTTTGCAAAATTTATTCACTGCAAAACATATGTATCTATGTATGTTACGTGTTTTAAGAAACTAAAAAATATAAAACATCAATTTCTATTTTCATCTTATAATATGAATACCATGTTCGCACTTGAATCAATTTTCGTAATTCGCTTTCGCATTCGTAATTCAACTCCCACTTAAGTATCAACAGAATAACGCATTTTGCCATACATATTTCTGAGAACGAATTACCACTTTTGCAGGTTATTAAAATGAAATTACCAGCTGAATTAAAAGCGAATGCTCTGAACTAGGAATAGGTAAATGGAAAAATAATATCGATATTTTTTTCAATATCGTTGCCAGCCGATATGTATCGATTTAAAAATATCATTATATCAATATTTCGATATTTTTCGTGAATTCATAAAACACAGGAAAAACGGACTTTATTAACAAACATTATTTATTATTGATAGAAACAATTATTAGAAAAAACTATATTTATGGTTAAACTTCGAAGTAAGGCGCTGTAAACATATAATTGAACCAGTAACTATCTTCTACTATCGAAGACATCGAGGAAGCCTGACAAATAAGACTTTGTTAAAAATACCTTAAAAACAAGACAATGTAATTGACATATTATCTACAAGATGTATTTACTATAGAATAGCTAACGCCATGCAACTCAACACAAAAATATTCAACACTAATTATTTGCGCATACAGTTTGACTGGCGCAGTTGTTGTCAATGCAAGCATTAAACCATTCTATTCGATAAAGACTGCGATAAGAGGTTTTTTTTTTACAAATTAATAACAAAATACAAAACCGGAGTTCAAAAATATCGAAAGAAAATTGCAGGAAAAAATATTGATGTATCGATATATTGCAACATTAAATATCGACGATATATGTATATCGATTGTTATCAAAAAATATCGATATATTGATATATCGATTTTTTGCCCATCCCTAATCTGAACAGCTGTCAAAATTATAAAAGAGTAAAAAGCAAACCGAAAACTAACACAAAATTTTATTATTATTTAATTTTTTTAATCGAAAGGCCACAACTCCGGTACTTAAAATTGTAAATTGATAAAATATATTTTCTAAGCAAAAAAAAAAAACATCAACTGCCAAATCGAATTAAGAATGTCTAGTTTGAACAGGTAAATTCGCAAAAGTAATTCCAGTGTGAACATGGTATAACGATGAAGTAATGGAGCCTTGACTGAAGCTGTTGAGGCAATGCTATAGTTTCTATGGAAATTCGCTTCTTTCGTAAAGTGCCTAATTTGTGCTAACAGTTTAATAAATCTCTTTTTTTTTAATTGTTTAACACTTTTCTGGACAAATTACAGAAAAATTTTTTTTTGCTTTTGTCAAACTAATTAAGATGAATTTAAAATATTTTTTAAAAGGTCGAAATGATTTTCGAAGGTCATTGCATGACTGCTTTTAAGAACCGTTATGATCCGTCTGAAGCTAATTTTAAGTTGATAAATAATAGTTTTATGCGTCAAAGTCCTTCTGCTTAAGGATCTAAGTTTACTTTATTTTTTAAAAAATATATTTTTTTTTATAAATTTATTTAATGAATAAACCAAATAATTTAAATAATTAATCGAGTTGTATGACGAAAGCACTTAAAATTTCCTTACAGTTAAAAAGAAAACACCGATAACAATAAGTCTACCAGAGCGTTCTTGCATTATGTATTTGAATTTAAACATTCTGATAAATCATTTAACCATTAAAAATTGACAGCAGCATAGGTATATGATAAATGGCAAATTGATTGTAAATACTTAAGATAATATAATTTAGTCTGAAGTCACGTTTTGAAAGTATTTATTATTTTAGCGTCTGCCGTTTTCATTGTATTTAAACGATCAATCAATTTTAAAAGAAAGCGCTATTATCTAATAGCTAAAAACCGCCAGTGCGTTCAGTTTTCATTTATGTATGGAAGTATCTCGTAATGATTTTTTTTCTTAGTTAAATATTTATAAATTAAGTGTCAGTTCTGTTGAACAAAAAAATCTCCACCAGAACTCTTGTCTAAATGTCATTAAAAATTCCCTAAAAACTTTCAATTTCTTTTTTTTGCGCTCAAAAATATTTGATCTAATTTATGTTGTTTTTTAGTTGCATACATATGTACATACATATATACATATGTACATCTGTATTTCTTTGTTAGTGTAAACAAGTAAAAATGTTTGTTGTATGAATTACGACGAGCAAAAATACAACTAACTGTCACCACAATTTTGGCTTTTTATCTCGAACGTACATACATATGTGTGTATGTATGTATGTATGTACTTATGTGAGACTGCAATAAATTTAAGGTTTAAATTTAGATGAATCGCTTTTTTCTATTTTTCATTTTTTTTACAGATTCTTAGCGAAATGACACGTTTTTGTAAATGTCCTTCTAAATTGAACGAAATATTTTTTCTCTTTTTCATTTCATTTCATTTCATGGTTTCTTTTTTGTTATCTTTTAAAAAATTTCAACGTAAAAGCATGTGATAAATGACAATTCATTGAATTCTTCTTTTGTTTATTTTTTCTTTGAATTTTTTTTTTTTTATATTTTACTATTCTATTGACATTAAAAAGATTTTACGTCAATCGTAAAATTCAATGGTTTAATTTGTAAGAAAATTGTTTTGTAATTCACTTAAGTATTTTTAGAAATTATCATTTCGTGTGAACTGATTTTGTGTGAAAAATAAAGTTTTCAAAAAGCCAACACAATAAGGAAGAATGTTTTAAGTTTGAAATTGAAAAATATTTAAGGAATAAATTTAAATTAATGTGCTGTTTTTATAATACAAGTGAGTGCTTTGAGTAGACGTTTTATGTGTATTTTGTTTTTGTTGCATTAATAAAACACACAAAAATTCCAGTCAAAACACTCACTTGTATTATAAAAACAGCACATAAATTTAAAAAAAAAATGATTCTGCAGCTGTATTCAAACTCTTTCAAATGCCATATAGGTATGTTTTTTTTAAATATAAATCCACTTTAACTTATTTAAGTTTTGTTGTAAATATGTACATATGTATATTGAATTCATAAAGCAAATTCCAAAAGAAAGTATTAAAATTTTACATTAATGGTTTAAATTGTTACTCAAACTCGCCTTAACAATAAATATTTACTTTTTTTCCAAGTAAATGGTAAATGAATTAGCATTTTTAAAAAAATTGAAAAAAAAACGCATAAATAAATTATATTTCTGTTGATTCAAAAAATTTACATTAAAAAATCATTACAATTAATATACAAAATAAAATATACTTAAACAAAATGATTTCACTCGTAAACGTAAAAAATGCAAATTAAATTTTGCCACAATTTGTTTAAGGTCATTTTATTTAATTGCATTTACACCTTAAAATTTCTGCGGTTTTTTAATTTTAGTATTAATTTTTAATAGGTTTCATTTAAACTTGATGACTGTTTGAATTGGAAAATAAGTTAAATCGAAGTATAAAAAAATAATGAAAATCTAATAAAATCGCTTTTAAAATGTTGTTCAATACATGAGAATTACATGAGAATCACTTATGCCCAATTTCACTGTCATTAGTTAACTAATGACAATGGTTTAGCCAATGATATTTTATTCACAGCTCTTAGTTTGTCATTAGTTAAGGCACCAATAGCCTGTATTAGTTAAACAATGGCTACCATTTGAGTTTATATCTAGTTGACATATAACTATGAATTTCGGCCCAAGTCTACGAGCAACTTTTTGGTAAAAATTATTTTAGTTGTTTAACCCTAGAAAGATAATCATATTCTGACATACGATAAAGATAAAAAAATTTACGCATGCTCTTGGAAAGCTAAACTGTGGCATTTTATTGATTAATTTAAAATAAGCTAATGTTTATTACTTTTTTCAATATAACTGAAGTAAAAATACCCGAGTTTTAAATATGTTTATATATATATATATCTAAAGAGTACAGCGGCGAATTCATTGCAAATAAAGAGAAATAACAATATCTTTAAAGCGTATGCGTAAATTTTACGCAGATTATCTTTCTAGAGTTAAGTAGAAAAAAATACTAAAATATTCTAGTTTTTAGACCTTTTTAATATTATTTTCACGAATTAATTATTTATTATGATGATGGTTTCAGATTATGGTTATCATATAATCTGAAACGTGTAATTTTCAATAAATTCTATATCAATTGAAATTTTCTTTTTGTGTTATTTCTTTATTTAGTTTAACCTTTCCATTAATTTTTTATTCATATAATAGAAGTAATAGTCCTACGGTGAATTACACATTAAGTGGTTTTATTTTGGAATTAGTTGATGAGTTTACTGATCTTGGAATTTTACTCGATCCTAAATTGGATTTTCGTAAGCACATAACGATGGCTGTTAATAAAGCACGAGGAGTGCTTGCTTATGTTAAGCGATGGGCTAAGGAGTTTTCCGATCCTAGTGTCACGAAACATATATATATCCCTAGTGACACCAATATTGGAGTATGGATCCGTCTTTTAGGATCCTAAATGTAACGCTCACACGGATCGCATCGACTCTGTTCAAAAACAATTCCTTCTGTTTTGTCTGAGGGGCGCTTTTGGAGGCTATCCTATGAATCTTCCCCCATATGAAACAAGGTTAGCTTTAATTAATTTGCCAACATTAAAAAGCCGCAGAACAATGATCAGTGTGTCATTCTTGATAAACTATGACATTTGGGGACATTTTCTCGGACTTTCTCTCGAGCAACATCACTTTTAACATTCCACGCCGTTCTACCCGTTTTTTATACCATTATATCTTCTAGTCTTCCATACGAATTATGCTTGTGCTGATCCATTTAGAAAAATTTGCAAAAAATTTAACGAGCTGTACCATTTAATTGATTTATCTTTGAATGTTAATTCAATTAAATGTAATATAATATGTTGTTTAAATAATTGAGCAAATAATATAATTTATAACTTAAAACTATGTAATAGTCTGTAAGGATTCATGTCCAAAGACTAACAAATAAATAAATAAATATTATTTTTAAATTTATGGTTTAGCCAAAAGATTAAATAATTTTAGCAACTAATTTTCTATTCGTAGAGAGAGGGTATTTTAGATTCGGCATTGCAAATATATCAATTTTACTTACTTTAGTGTAAAAAACTTTTGGTAATTTCAAAAAAAAAATGTAAATAAATTTTGTTGTTTTAATAAAAGTTCCAATTTACTTCTTTTAACTCTAATAAATTAATTAATTGTTGATCAAATCAAAAAAAAAATTGAAAACTACGCATGAATTGTTTTTTACTCGGTCAAACACTCTTTCGCTTACTCATTTGCAAAATACATATATCATGAGCATGGCACGTGATTTAAATTTAGAAAAAAACAAAAACTACAACTAAAATTAATTTATAAATTTTTTTTCAATTTTTTTTTTATAATTTTCTATATTAATGCACAGACAGCTGATTTCATTTATTTTAAGTAGTTTTAGCAAATTTTTTTTAACACTTTGTTTGCATTTTTATTTTTCTTTTTGTAAATTAATTGTGCAATCATTTAAATTAAAGCACTTTTAAATAATTTATAAACAATTTTTTTTTCAGCTTTGAATAATTTGGAGAAAAAAAACTCTGTTAATTTGCAAAACTAACAGGTCTGCTACACTGGGTAAGTAAATTATTTAGTTTGGCATATTTTTAGTTAAAATCCAAAACGATTAAACATTTTAAATTTATATGTTTATGTTTACATTTACAGTTAACTTACTTGTTTAATTGATTTCTTGTTTATTTAAATTTAGCATTTATAATTATTTTTTTTTTGGTTTGATTTAAGGTTTTCCTTGTATAAAAATATAATTTTTTTTAGATATAAAAAATATTTTTTTTTATTATTTATATATGCTTTTTCTTTAAAAGCATTAATAATTTGATATCTATTTATTTATATTATAAAAATATTTTTGGCTGTAATTTTTTCGTTTTAGTTTTATAAACAAATAAAAACGTTGTTCGAATTGTTGTTAAACATGCCGCCCGTGATTTTAAAATTAAACTAATTTCACTAACAATCTGTTTCAATGTCAATGGCACAAAAATTTTCTCGAAAATTTTACATTGAAATTTTAAAAGAAAATGAATTTAAAAGGAAAATGCCAAAACTAGAGTGACCATTAATTTTGCAGGCATATCAAAGAAAATTGTATAATTGTAATTTTAAAACTACTAATATGATTCCAAAACGAAAAAAAAAATATTAAGGATGTTTAAAGAAATAAAATTATTATTTATAATTGTTTATTTTGTTAAAATAGCGATGCGACAAATTCGATTATCTCGTTTGTAAACAAAAATTGGCAAAAAGAAGACACATTTTATTTTCTTATAAACATACATTTCGAATAAAGGTACTAAAAAAGTCTTAATATTTAATTCTGCTACAAAAGATTTTATAAATTTGCCACTTGTTTGGGTTGTCTTTTAAGAAAGAATCAGCTTAACAGAAGGTATATCTATATATATAAAGATGAAAAAATTAGTTTGTATGTTTGTTTGTTTGAATGTTTGTATTTTATAGCTGGCCACACTGTGGGACCGATTTTTTTGAAATTTTACAGCATGTCACTGATAGTATCAAAGGAACAATAGGCTAAAATTTGGGAAATTTTGAATGCCACGCCCATTTTTCATTCAAATGTTCAATAGAGTAACGTTAATAATTGACTAACTATCTGATTCATTATTGTACAACCCAAACGCATGAAGTAAGGAACATGCAATTTTGACTGTGGGTTTCTCTCCCGTTGTAAAGATCCATTTTCGGAAATTAAAATATTTAGGGGGCAAAAAAGAAAAAATCGGTAACCTTCTATCTTCTAAGCCAAACAAGATTTAAAAAGCATTGTATTCTACCCAAAAAATAAGCGGACAAGGTTTCTAGCACTTTCTTTAAATTTGGGGGCGTTAGTGGGTAAAAACGGGTCAAAATTATATTTTGGAACTTTTATGGGGCCCCTTGAACTTCTAAACCAATTAACATAGACATTTTATTTTAACTGTATTCGTTACATCTCCAATGAATATAAATAAGTTTTTAGTACTTTTTGGATATTCGAACTTCTTATGGGGATAAAAATCGTACTTATTTTTAGTACTTTTAAAAAAAAATAACTTTTGAATTTTGATAGAATTCATAAAAAGCTTCACTTAAGCTTCTACTACTTTTTAGGCAACTATTTGAGAAACAAATGTAGACACTAGAATGGGGACTAAAAAAGTACCAAAAAGGGGGAAACCGGGAAAATGTGTTTAATAGTAAATTACTAGGCCGATTAGGGTGACATATGAAACATGACAAATTCAAATTTTAACAATTATAGTGATGGGTTAGAGAAAGGGGACAATTCGTGTTAACAGGGGGCGAAAACGTACTTTTTCAACTTTCAGGGTACTTTTTTATATTTTTTTAGTTTATGAGTCTAGAAACGCAAAATTAGGGCCTATCGTTTCTAATTAGGATAAGAAAAAAATCATATATTTGGCAATTCGACGTTTGCCGGGTCAGCTAGTTTTTAATAAAAAAAAAATTGGAAAAAAGTTTTGCCTCTTTCGAAAAACATAAATTTGTAACAAAAAAGAACATACGGTAATTTTAAGTTGTCAATCTCGATAATATAATAATACTACACAGCAAAAAAGAACTTAAAAATTATTAGTAAATTCATTGATTTAATCCAACATGAAGTAGTTTCACTTCTAGTGAAACATTAATGAATTTATCGTGAGGTTGTCATAGGATGGAAGTGATTCAAAGAGAGTATCAACTTTAAGGGAGATCCGTTGTATCTTAAAAAAATGTTTTTTTTGATATCTTTTCTCATTAGTTAAATAACATAATACAAAATAAGAGCTATTTAAGCACTAGGGGTTTATCATTTCTTGCCTATTTCATTTAATCTATTATTGATTGAATTTTGATCAAAAATTTAAGCAAATTTTAAAGGTAAACGAATATTGGTAAGCCCTTTCTTTTTAGGCTGATTAAATTTAAAAAAAGGAAATAATGTAATTTTGCTATCAAAGATAAATTGTATTTTTCTAAAGGCAATTTTCTTTTTATAACATTTGGATTACAAATCATAATTTTTTCCAAAACTAAGGCTACCTATGAATAATTAGATCCAAATCATTGACCAAGTAATACAAATAAAGTTATTTATAAACATATTTGGATGTTACTTAAAGTAGCTGTTTTTGAATATAAAATTTAATGGCTCTACTTTGTATTTAATGAAAATATTGTGATTTCGTTATAACTTCTATATTTTTTTGCTACATATGAAAAAAATATATATATAAACATTAGTGCTACAATTTAATACAAATTTCGGTAAAAGTCATTAGTCAGTCAAATTGTTAATGTTTTCAAGAGTTTTTAAAAGGTTAATAAGGAGCTAGAAATTTTTATGAATTTCGTCTCAAGTTTGATTCATACATTTGTCTTAATAACGATTTTGATTTTTTTTTGGGTGGTTACTAGAAGTAGGGTTTTAATAGGGACTAAGGGTCAATTGTGGTCTGACCTTTACAGTGTTTAATGTGCATGTTGTCGGTATCATTAACTTCTTTTAACAAAACTTTTTTTTTTATTAAAAAAGATGCAAATTACAAAGAAAAATATACTAAATACACTGATTTCGTGTATACTGAAGTAAATTTATATTCCCATTTCTTTCTGTTTGCAAAAAATTTATCATACATTTTCTCTAATTTCTTATCATCTCCTTTTATTAACTTTTTCAATTAACCTTCGTTCGATTTAAAAAGCAAAAAAAAAACGTCTTGCTCTTTTATGTTTTAAGAGTACCTTTTGATGTATTTTGCAACCCTTTAAAATCGTAGTGTAATTTTGTAATTCTTACGAAATTGCCAAATTCACTAAAGCATTTGCTTAAATACTTAAAATCTATTTCTTGCTTTACTTTATAGCGCTTTATCGTACAAATGGCGGTTAATTTAAATCTTGCATGATTTTTTAAATCTTTTCCTAAATGAACTGAAATCTTTTAAATATTATTTTCCCTTTAAAGTTCAGCCTAAATTAAAAAGCATCACACATCGCAGATTAGAGAAGAATATTAGTCAATTGTTTTCAATTTTAACCATTAAATTAGATTTTTTTTTTTTAAAGACGAGAACAAAACAGAGGAGATTATTTTTATATTTTTAAATCAAAATTAATGGTTCAATTCGAACGTGTTCAACTCAGTTAATGTTAAATAGGCATGTGGTTCTTTTCAGTTTTGAGATTGTATTTTTTTGTTGTTTTTTTTTTTTTGTAATCTACCTTCTTAAGCCAAAGGCCGAAATAGTCAGTAATTTAAGTATCAGCCATAATAAATGCCAGCAAATGGTTAACTCTTAGGAAAGATAAGAAATCATGTCTGTTGTTTTTTATTAAATTTTGTGTTTTTGTTTTTTTTTACCTCTAAGAATTCATCTGGTAATTTTTTTTTTTTTTTGGGTTGGAAGTTCAGAAACCTGTATAGTTTTGTTTTTCTTTTATTCGTACTTAAGTTGCTTTTCAGCTTGCAGTTTTAGTGTTTTTTATTTGATGCTGTGTTCGTACCCCTGAGTAATGAATAATTGTTCAAGATCATCATTTAATGACCTGCTGGGTTGCATTTTCTATACGATCATATTTTAACTTTATTATAGTTTTTTACTAATTATAGGTTTTCAACAAAATCGTTTTTTTTCTTTTAATATTTAAGTAATCTTAAGTTGTTTTTTTTTTGTTTAAAATAAGCTGTAATTTGTGTAAAAGATTTATAATGATTTAAAGTGGAAGAATTTTGATTTTGTAATTAGTTTAGCAATTCGAAAAGCATATTTTGGTGGAACCATATAACTAGAAATTAATTGCCAATAAATTTTCAGCTTTAAAACAAGAAACTTTAATCATAAAATAGAAGTAAAATAAAATTTACCAAATGCCTAAAACAAATCTTTAACTAACTTTAGTTATCTTTTAATAACTAAGCTTAAATCAATTTTATTTCCGCCTCTAATTATTATTTAACATTAAATCTTTTTTATTTATTTTTTTACAGCATTGTTTTTTAAAATTGCTCAGAAACTATACTATTAAAAATGTATTTAAAATAACTCTTGAAAAAAAATTAATAAAAATAAATATTATTAAATTAAAAAAAAATATTGTTAATAAACACTTTAAAGACCCCCCATTTAAAGTAACAATACAAATTGCTTGATAACTTATATTTAAATTAAAAAATACTTATAACCATAAACGAGCCCCTCCATAATAAAAAAAACAATCCCCACTCCTTTATTATAGGTCGTAAACAATTTAATATATTTTTTTTAAATGCAACAGCAGCAGCCATAACAAATTACAATTAAATTAATGGAGGAAAAAGTTATTATATTTTTTAATAAATAGCAAATACTTGTCGTAACAATAAAATGCAATGAACGAAAAATTGCAAAAAAAAATAATAAAAAAAATAATTACTTTCATAATTTGAAAATAATAAAAAAAAAATGTTGTCATTATTTTCCATTTATCTATTAAAAGCAATAAAAAAATAATTTATTTTAATGTAGAGCTAATGCACTTGTTAATAGTAGGGATGTTATTAAATTATTGTCATCAAATTAGCTGTTGATCTGTGAGAGAAGAAAATGTTTTCTTAATAACTATATGGAAAAACTTTATGGATGTTGAGAAGATTTTTATTTTCTAGTCATTTATTGAAAGTTGTTTGATAAAGATATATTGAATATAGATAGTGTGGTGTACACTTTAGCTAAGTTGTGTACTAGTTTGACAAAGCCTACTTTGGTTTTTTTCTACTTTGAATTATTCTAATCTTATCTTTTCTACTCAGGGATAGAACATGATATTATTTTCGGTATAAAAAATCATTTTTAATAGTTGTTTTTTT
>NDXZ01037493.1:0-18728 GCA_003055125.1 Paykullia maculata | reverse complement strand
ATTATATTTTCGACGAATGTTTATAAATTTAAACGGCGGTTTTCAAAGCAGCTCTAAACGTTTTTTAAGTTTTTGCTGCGAAGTCACACAGGTCAAAATTGTATTTACATAACACAACATTAAGAAACCAGCCTTTTGTCAAAACTTTCGATGACCATTTCTTATAAATGTGAGTACATTTCGTTAATGTAGTCTGTAGCAATGAACAATTTAATTTTAAATGACTCCATTCAAACATTCATATGATGATCGTATGATCATATGAAGAGACCGATTCTAACCAGCGAAAAGAAGAACGACAATTTGACAAACTATTTCAGAGGAATTGTGGTAATTTTTCACCACGTGGTGGGTAGCAAAAATAGTCATTTCTTAATAAATTAAAATAGGTGACACTTTGACAATCAAGGGTATGCTCTTTGACCTCTAAACATGAAATAGTACTTCATCGCTTATTGACACTATTTTATTAGAAATCTTTTGAAAATTGCCTCCAAAGTGTTTTTAAAACATGTAATTTATTCAACAAAAAACCTCACTGTTCTCTGGTAAAACATTCCATTAGCTCTATCCTCCACTAGAAGCTACCTGTATATTTTCTATTGTTCTGAGGCACATGAAATGTCTTACCCCAAACGCAATTCATGTCGTACATTCACATTAAAACAACTGTGAAAAATAAAAATTTAATTTTTCTTCATAAACGGAAGCCCAATTTAATTTTAACATTAAAGCCATTTGAAAAGCAAAAAATACAAAAACAACGTCTCAGATTGAACTCACTCTTGTGATATTAAAGAAATTTAATTCATATTTGAAATAATAAAACTGAAAAACAAGAAAAAGCTTTTTGTTATTGTTAATTTTTTATTTTTTAATTTATAAATGAAATTTATGTTAAAAGATTGACAAAAAAAAAAAGAAAAGAAGTAAAACATATATTTTTTTGACTTTTAGAAGGAAAAAAGGAAATTTAAGTTATTTTTAAAGTAAATTATATTACAGAAATAAGTAATTTTTATCTTTTTTAAGGTCAAGAAGCACTTAGATAGATGTATGTAGACATATTAGCACAATTGGTATCATATCTAGCTTTTCTAACAAATATCTCAGATTTTTTAAAATAAATTAGTATCATATTTCTGTAACTTTGCATAATGGTGTAAACACAACTGGGACGAACGACGAATTTCGCACAGCACGACGAATTCGTCTGTTGAAATTCGTTGCGTAAGTTCGTCAACGAAACACATTTAGAACGACGAAAACAGCTGTGTACGAGTGACCGAATTTCTTAAGAAAATTGACAATTGACAAAAAATAATATTAATAATAAAAACTTTTAAAAATATAACTAAAAATACGTTAACTGTATTTTATGCTACAAATAAAAAAGGAAACAATTCTTAAAGCATACAGTAACATTATTTAATAACAACAAAAAAATAAATGAAAAAAAATGGTGACTCTGTACCAAATTATTCGTCGTTCGTCGGCATAAGAAATAGAAATAAACCTATTTCAAGTTCGTTACGCATGACGAATTTTCGTCGACGCACTGATTGTGTGCATTTTCATATACACAAATGTGTTTTATTTTCTACAACGAATATTCGCAACGAAAAATTCGTCGTTCGTCCTAGTTGTGTTTCAACCATAATTTGTAATTAAATTATTTTAAAATAAAAATAATAAAAAATAACAGTTCTGCATACTGTGACTGCTAAAATTTATGCTAAAGGATAACAGAAAGTTTTTGAAATTATAATAAAATAATTTTTAAAAAAATTTTTCGAAAAACAATTTTAAAGACATGTGAAGGAATGTTCAAAGTTTTTCTTGAAAAATTTAATTAAGCTAAACATATTTTTTTAACCTCTGCAAAAGGCTTAACTTTAGTCAATATGGGTAAGATTGCAGACTGCACTACAGCAAAAACCACAAATACTTCGTTGTTGTCTACACTACAAATAAAACCAAAACCAACAGAAAGGACCATGTTTTAGTCTAAACAAGATACTTAACTTGAATTCAGTTTATTTATAGACTGTAGCCTGACACTTAGTTTGTAAAAGTATTTGTGTACTCTAGGCTATAATAATATATTCTGTTGTTTAGTTTAGTTTCATTGTAAATTTTAATACAAAATTTTCCAAAAGATATTTATGCAGATAAAAATTATATTTTTCTTTACATTGAATTTATTCTTCCCCTGTCGCCCATTACTAATAATTTACTTTTAAAGCTTGAAGAAAGATTGTGTTTTTAAAATGTTTAATCTCAAAATCCCTTAAAACACTTGGACAAATTTATAACCTGACAATTGCTTTCTTACAACGAGTATTATCCTTTAAACAAATTCGTTTGTAATCTGAGTTCCCAACAAATCTATTTTCAAAATTCTCTTCCGTCTTTAAAGCGGAAATAACTTAAAGAACAAAAAGAAAAAACCGATTACAATTATAATTATCCGTTAAATGTTAATAAATTATTCAGTGGTAAAATAATTTATTATTTTACTGTTCGTATTCTAAAGAATTTTGTTGTTGTTTCTGTTTGACGTTTCCTTTTTTAAGATTTAAGTGGGGTTGGCACACAAGCATAATAGAAAAAAGTATCTTTAGGTTAACAGCCTTTTAAGAGGAAATGTTTTTCTGTTGCCTTTTATTTTCTTGGTTTGTTTTACAAACAACAGAAAAGATGCAGATATAAATAATTTACATACAGAATAATTTGTTGTTTTATCTATTTGTGGTATCGCGGTGGTTGGAGAACACAAAAGCACACACACAATGAAACACCTAAAACCCTACTTCATTTTTAGGTATTTCATTGTATGTGTACCTAAGAGATAAATACAAATGTGGTTGTAAACACAATTGTTATGGTTTTAAATATGTAAATAAAAACATAATTCTAAAATTTGTGGTTTCCTATTTTTCATTTAACAAGAATTATTATTTTTTGTTATTTAAATTTTAAGGTTATTATACTTTGAAATAATTGTATTTTATCCTTGAAGATGTTTTTATAAAGAATCAACTATTTTACCTGTATTTTGAATTCTGATATTACAAAATATTAAATGGCCTTTGTAAACAAAACAAATGTTTTAAATGGATGACACACTAAACAATTTTAAATATTTTAGTTGTGTTCTTTATTATAGGTATGTGTTTTTAAAAAACGTTAGGTCCTGTTGGCCTTAAACGGACTAAGCCTCCATCCCAGTTAACTAAATACTAGCTTTGGTAACAAATTAGAGTCAGATGTGTCTGCCTTTTAATAGCTTAGTTTATATATCTCCTTTTCATTGAGACAACAATTACGTTGACCATTTCATTGTGGTTCTATAGTAGAATATTTGTGAATTTTTATTTCTATTACTTTAGCATAAATTTACATAAAATTGCTATTGCTTTCTCAACGATCAGGACCAAAGGACCAAAACAAATTAACAAACAGGCAAAAAACATACAAGTTTTAACAAAGTCATGGTGAGAGATGGTTTTACCATAATTGCAGCAAGTAGCTACACTGTTTCCAAAGGTTCCTTTATTGAAATGGTCATTACAAAATTTAAGGCAATATTTAGCAATTTGAATTTAATGCAATGGATTATATACATTTTTAATTTTTAGAAAAATTTTATATACAAATTTGAGCTTTAACAACAATCATGTTTAGGAGAGTTGTAGCCAATTGGTTAATTGTTTAATTAGAACCAGCAGTAACATAAAATATTTATTGAAAATATGTTTTTCGTTTGAAGTAAAGTAAAAAATATGGGCTACCGTAAAGAGTCTAGTACCAAGTTAATAAAACGCATCTGCTTGTATATAAGAGAAATGCTATTTTTAGCATTCAAATTCAAATAATATTGATTGTGTTATTGTTGTTTCTATTTATAAAAAAAAAATTGTGTTTCTTTTTGAACTAAATCCGTATTTTAAGGACAAATACATTTTTGTGTTTTGTCTGGACAAATACACTTTTGTTTTGTCTAACAAAAGTTTTTAGTTTCTCGCGCAATTTGTCCTTTTTTATTTTTTTTTTTTTAATTTTAGTTGGTCTTAAAAATGGGGTTAAAACTTAGTGGTTTTTGTTTGAGGGTGATTGTAAGACATAAAGGTTTTGTTTGGTTTTTTTTCCTCAAAGAATTTCGATTGTTTAATTAAAGTAATTTAAATTAACAATTTATTTTAAAACTAAATAAAAATATTGTTGTTACATACAAAAACATGGGCTTTTAATACTATAACTGCACATTACAATTTTATTGCATACTTTCAGGCATTTAATGTCACTATTTCCGCTGCATAAAGTTAAACCGTGATGGCTTTATTTTCAATATAATATTAAAATATTTCATTACACAGGTGTTGGAGTGTGTATAAATAGAAAATTAAATAAAATTTTATCTTTAATAAAAAAAGGGTCTATATACAAATATACATTTGTATATATTTGTAGTTAACTCATACTAATTAATTTTAATGATTGAACAGCAGTTAATATAATCCTCAGAGAGTAAGAGTTAACATGTATGTATGTGTTTGCTTGAGAGAACATGTTTAACAAATGTGTTAATTCTTGACACAATTATTTACAGCATATAAAACACATATGTGTTTTCATTGAATACTAAGTGAATATGTGATGGTCACAGTATGTCCATATGATAATAACAATTTAGGGTATTTTAATTAAATTAATTGTCACAGATTTTAGTTGCAACAATCGCAATAAAAGTTCAGTTAAAATAATTTAATAAAAACCATTAAAAAAACACATTTTTTATTTGAAATTCTATAGTTGATTAAGTTTAAGAATCAATTTTATCGCGCAATTGCTAATATTTGCGTGAAGCCGAAAACCAAAATATTTAGTTTTCATTTATGTAAAATATGTAAAACCATTATTTAAAAATACATCACTTAATTCTAGCCAGTGTCATAAGGACCAAATTTGAAATTTTCTTTCAAAATATCTATAATTTCCCATATAGTCGTTAGAAATAATTGCTTTATTATTTACTAAGAAACGCATCACATAACTTTACTTATTTTACAGAAAATTTTAAAAAAACGAGGGGAGAAAGAAAATGGATTTCAGAAAAAAATGTTAAAGGTTGTTAATGATAAATTGGACAAAATTTAAAGTCCAAATAATGATTTAATTTTTTTAATATTTTTATTGCAGTAAATAATTCAGTCTTTACATTTAGAATGTATAAATCTAAGTATGTAACCTTATCTGTATGAAAATAAAAAAATTAATATATAATATTGCCTATAGTCTTTCCTTTAGGGTACATACAGTCCATTGATTAGTCTTAAGCCTCTCCTGTAATTTTTTGTTTATAATATACAATTAACTTATTAGAAAACACCTATTAATTTATTCTAGCTATGGTCCTTTTAACGTTTTTGGTATAAAACATCTTTCCCTACCCTCGTTACCCTTCTTAAAGTATTAAAACTTTTTGTTCAACTACTACAGTCATGATAACAACGGAACACATTTATATATAAATGATTTTTTCTCATCCAGCAAATATAAATGTGTTGTTAAGTGCATTGTGTTCAGCTGTTGAATACGATGATCATGATGTCAGTTTGACTAAAGGCAAACAGGGAAATGTGAACAGCAGATAACAGCAGTGTTTGGTAGGATGGGATGTGGGTACGTTTAGAATTTTTACTTTCTTGTCAAAAAATTATAGAACTGAAATAAAATTTACATTGTTCCTCTTGAAAAAGTCCAAATTACAGTAACCAGAGAAAAGGGAAAAAGTTTGAGATTGAGAAAAAATTTAACTTAAAGTTTTTTTACAAATAAGAGATAAGAAATAACAAATTATTTTAAATAAAGTTAGTAAAAGATTAAATGCAAAGGGCCCGTAAATAACTTAAGTGACAAAGACATAAATGTAATATAAAAATTTTTGTTCCTTGTTTTTAAAGTGATTTTAATAAAATCTAAATAAATTGTATATTATAGTTGTTAAAACAAATTTTATGATTTGAACCCAAAACCCAAAAAATCACTTATACGCCCTGTCCTACAATTTATTCAAGTTCTTTGTTCCTTAAGGGATTTAAAAGAAAATTTCTGCATGATTAAACAGCATTTAAGCACAAATTAGGGACGAAGTTTTTGATTTCATGTCCTTGTTTCTTTTATGCTAAATTTCCACTTGAACTTATTTAAACAACTCTTCAAGATTTGAGTTACAATTTCTTGTTTATTATCAAATAAAAAATCTATTTAGTTAATAAAAGTTGCTTTATTTAAGTCAAATTAAAATTCAAACGTTTGCTTGTTAACTATGGTACACGTTGCCAATCAATTCTTATTTCAAGTTTATTGTTTTCATGTTTATGTTGTTATTTTTAAATGAAATAGTTTAGCTTTGATAATTGGTATCAATAACTTTATCTAAAAGCATCAAGCGAAAATTTCCTCAAAAACATTTAAACAAAGTAACAACTTATGGAAAACTTATAGAAAATGCCAAAATATTTCTTAAACTTAATAAAATATATATGTTACAGAATTTTTGTTCGATACCAAAAAAGTTGTTTGTTTTTATAACTTTTACATAACTTTACTTTGAGTTTATTTATGTTTCTCTACAAGTGTGTCAATTGCCTTTATAATTCTTTTATTTATTTGCTTTTTCCATTTCCTTTGCATATTGCTTTAAACATATTGAGTAAGTAAAGGGGGAAAATTTCGTTTTTTTAGAATAAAAATAAACTCGATTTTTTAACTTTTTCTCTATTGATATGCCATAACAATATGTTTGTAAAGAATTTTATAATATACTTTTGATATAATTTACAAATTATATGAAAGACAAGTTAGAAACTTTTCTTGTTTAAACTCAATGCAAAAGATTCGAGTAAAAAAATATGTTAAAAAAAGAGTTGAACATAAAATTTTATTACGCTAATTAACAAAGTTTGATTGATTGTGAATACTTTTGTGAAATATAAAATACATTTTACTATAAAAAAAATAAAAACTGTACTCAAAGCATTATTTGCTTAAGAAAATAAATATTAAAAACTGACGCCAATAAAAATTGTTGGAAAAAACTTTTGAAAGTAGAAAAAGAAAAAAATGTCTCTTAAAATAAAAACTTAAAAACCTCACAACACAGTAAAAAATCAAAAATATTTCCGTTTAAAGTTGTAGGAAATCAGATACAGCAGCATATTTAGCTCCCACTTCTTCTTTTCATGCACTTGTCCACCCTTTCATTTGCGGCCCTTCATTTTCCTCTGTTGGTGAAAGATTTATACAAATCTTAATAGGAATCGATTTCATTGCCATGTCAAACAGTTTTAACATTTTTATTTTAATGAAAAGAAACTAAAAATTAACATTTTTTGGGGAACTTTGTTAATTTTTATTCGTATTTTTTATTTAAATAAATTTCAATTTAACTAATTAACAAACAAATAATATAAGACATCTATTTTTTAAACAAGAATATTAAACTTCTTTTATTAAAATTGTACAAACTTTTTATTATTTAATTTATAAATTAACAAAACCATAATAAACTTTGTGGTAGATTATAACGACTTTAAATGTGTTGTGTGCATTTAGGCGTTTGTATGAATTATGTATAAAACAACAAACAAACAAAAGCAAAAAAAACTTTTATATGTTTTTTTTAACATTTTTTATGCAAAATGTTAATACATTTTTAATTAGAATTCGTTGAAACAATTTTTATGCTTTAAGTCGGCTAAATACTTAACACCTGATAGAGATTTAGTTGAAATGTTAAAGCATCTGCAAATTGTATGTATAAAATTATAAAATTTGCTTATACAAATTCCAAAAAACACCTTTATTTAGCTGATAATTAAATTTTAAGTTATTTTAAAACTTAAAGAATACCTTAAACGTACATTTCTGTGCCTACATTTTTAAAAAATTTTTTTTTATAATTCTTAAAGTTCCATTTAAAGTAATTTTGTCTTGTCTTGTCCTTTTTCCCTGACATCCCAATTTAAGTTTTACATTTTTTATTTATCAGCCCTAGAAAGGAAATTAGTTATAGAAATGTCTTTGTTTCAGTTTACCTGTTACCTGTAAAATTTATTGCTTTTTCCGCTTTTAGTTCTTGGTCGTTATTTTACACATTAAATCTCATTTTGTTAAGGTAATTACGACCGTTCGATTAACAGTTAATTAGGCAATTACTGCCATGTAATAAAAGGGCCATTATTTATTTAAATATAATGATTTATTGGTCAAGTCAAAACAAGAGAGGAAAAGAGGCACTAGAAAATTAACAAAAGTAACAGGGAAATAAGCAGAAAGTAAGTTGTCATCATAAAAAATTAACAATTTTATTTATAGCTAATTCGTTTCCACCTAAAAAATGTTTTTAAATAATTAAATTTATTTGAAAAAAAATTCTTTACGAACTTATTTAATTCTATAAGACTTTTCTTTAATATTCTTTATTAAAACGTTTAAGCTGGTCCTAGGTTAGCTGAAAATAGTTAAAATTTGTAATACGCTCTGTTTTAAGTTTTCCATAACTGATGGTAATGCTAAAGTAACACCTAAATTTCTGCCTCATTTTCTGTTGCTGGTAATATTCCATTAAAAGGACAAATGAATAATGTGTAAGTCTAGTCCACAACATCTTATTTTTTATTGTTTCAATCATTTAAGTCTCGTTTAGGGGTTTTTATCAAATAAAAACTCAATGAAAAGAAAAGGGGTGTGCTTAGTGATACAGGTCGTAAATGGTTGATTAAGGTGTGATTCTGCGTCTGATGCTTTTCAATGCCGATAAAAATTTAAATTTCTTTTTATTTTAAATATTTTTATAACTTTTAAACAATCAATTTTATGCTGCTTAATAGAAGATAATTCTTTCAAAAAAGGATTCCACTACAAAAATTCACAAGATAAATAACAATTTGTATTATTCTTTCGCCCAATGCATTTTACATACATATAAGTACATATTGTTTTATTAATTTATTTTTTAACATGTGCATCTTTGTAAGTCTTTACCTATGACTACACACTTGAAGCCTCCTCTATATATATTTAAGCTCCTGTTATTGCTTTTGCATACCTGCTGACCTACAGTTTGCAACCTGCACGTATGTCAATTGTCTTAACGTTATGTTGTTTAAAAACACACACCTCTGAATTGTTAAAGCCCCTATTGCAGCCTTTATTCCTGTGTATATGTATGTTTGTATGTGTGTTAATAAAACTGTGTAAATGTAATGGTGAGTAAATTCAGTTAACAGTATGAGAGTTTATAACAGCACTTGGTCTGTTTTGTTTAACTGCATGGCTGTTCAAATAACAAAAGTAAAAAATTTAACAAATGTCAATTTAGAACTTCCAAACAGTTAGAGAAATTTTGGAGAAGAAAAAAATGTGGGTAAATGAATATGAAAAAAGGCGAATATAAGTTAAAAATCTGATTCCTCCACAGGTATAATAGATAGACTACTAGATTAATTGAGGTAGAGTAGAAATTGTATTTATGTTGTTGTATTTAAATTAATTATTTTATATTAAAAAATAACAACAACAAAATATTACTCATACCACCTGTAGCCCTTTGCCAAATAATACATAATGCCTTCTCTTGCAAGATTAATTTTTTCCTGGAAACGCTTTAGAATAAATGGAAATTATATTATAGTATTTCAATAATAATCCATGGCATATTTTATGATATAAAAACCTACATTTAAAACATTATTTGCTTATTTTTTGTCACACTTTTACACCGGAAATTAAACTTCTTGCTCTTTCCTTGTTCCAATTTAAGCAGCTGTTAAATGTAATTAATTTTAAGTTCTGAATAAAATTTATTCCATGCAACTTATTTACCAAGTTATTTTTGCATATTGGTTTTTTTTTCTGTCACTCTCTTTATATGTAAGTATCTAACCAGCAAAATTGTTAATGCAAAAATTTTGCAAGCACTAGCCAAACACTTATTGAAGGATAAAAGGGCAAGGTTTTATTTGAATTTTAAAAAGTGTAAAAACATTTAGCAAAATTTATTTTATTTATATCTGCAGGTAGCAACCACCTGGAACGGAAAATACAGCAAACTAGCCACATTACTGATTGAACATTCTTTTCAACTTACGAACAAAAGTGCTTGGATAATGGTACTCACTACCATCTTTTTGGTTGCAGTGCAGTATTAAATTTTGCAAACCACTAAAACAGGTGGTATTTTCAAGTATTTACTTACTCAAACTTTAACGCTTATTCACTCCCAACATTTTTTCAAACATATTTAAAGGTGTCGAACCAGTCAGTCTGCCCTATAAACTCACCACTTTTCTACATTTACATTTTTTTAACACAACATTTTGTCAACCGATATTGACAAAAAAGAAAAAAATCATGACACAAAAGAGAAATAACAATAAAATTAATTAAAAATTCTGCTTCTAAAGCACTTTTCTTTCAAAAGTGCTTTTTTGTATTTGGTTTATTTAGAATTTGTTTTACTTTTTTAAAGTCATTCTTTTGTTGCTATAAACTTGATATCAAATTTTTTTCGTTGCAAAATATTAGGCGGGTTTTCATTTTTCCCCATAATCTGCAATGTCTTATTAACTTTTGATTATTGTTTTGCAGTACAAATGTAAAAGGAAAAAAAGCCAAATTTATAACCAAATTTAAAACATTTTTTAGATTATTTTATTTAAATTAAACAACAATTAAAAACTGGAACAACTTGGTGTTTCTTAACAAACAGACTACCACAATTAAACTGACTTAACAAAAAACCATGCGTTAAAAGAAAAACCATGTAAAAAATTAAACCTTTAAATCGTTAGATTTTTCGGTTAGCATCTTTATGTTTGAAATCATATTTCTATTAGATAGTTAAACTTTCCATCCGGTTCTTTTGCATTTTTATAATCAGTGTTAAATTAATTTGCTCTGTGAAAAAAATATTTTACAGGATAACAAAACCAAATTACTCCAATTTTCAATTTCTGACATGACTGGTTTTACCAATGACATTTTTCTTTAGAAAAACAACGAAGAAAGATTGTATAAAAAGGAATAAGGACTAAACCTGCAAATATTTTACTTTCCTGTTAATTTATTTATCCTGTGGCATTAAGGCCAATCAATAATTATTTTAAAAGCCACAAAATATATAAAAAGAAATTCCATTAAGATCAAAATCTCAAACATTTTCTTTCTTAAGCACAAAACTGAAAGGCTGTTGTTATAAAAAACAAAATAATAATAAAACAATTTCTTGTACAATAGAACTAATGGCAGGGAAACAGGAAGCTTTTAAGATATCAATGAAATAATTGAGGTTTTAAGAAACGTAATGAAATTATAGCCTACTTTAAGGTGGTGGCGTTATAAATTAAGAGGTTTTGTTTGGGCGCTTTTAGATTTGCCCTTTTTGCCAGTGTTTTTCTCATTATCCTTTGTTTAAGAGATCTTAAATTTCTTTTATTGCCAAGAAGTGTTTAGGTTTTATTTTTTTTAATTTTCTTTTGTTTAGATTTCTATGTTGGTTTTAAAATTTATTTTTCATGAAAATACCAAAGCATCTGCTATAAATAAGGGCCATTTTACATATTATCTTTTGTTTAATATTAAATTGTTTAAATTATTATTTATTCGTTAAGTTTTTTTTTATTAACTTTATTAGATAATTATTTTTAATTGTTAACATTATTTTTAATTGTGTTAGTGCATTTATGTTTTTTCTATCGTTAACCTTCTGTTTTTTAATTTTTTAAATATTTTAACACACAAAACTATAAAAACAGCACGAATAGTTAGTCAATGCCTAGAATACTCGTATATTAGGGAAATTACAATTTTATGGCATAGTTTACAATAACGTGCACTACTGAAAATTAAGCAGCTCTTATACTCTAATATATGTTCTAATATTCTAAATACCTAAGCAATCCAAGCAAGGGCTTATTACATAATCTAATCTTTGGTCTTGTCTCTATCTAACTCTGTTCTCTAGCTACAAAACGCATCGCAAATAGCATATTATCGATTTAAATAAAAAATGTCTGTCTGTAGTGTTTTTAATATTAGTATTATTATCAGTTATAAATTATTTAATTTGTTTCAGGATATTTTTAAGCAAATAAAAAAAGTTATAAATGTAAATAACTCGTTAGTAACTTATTGACATTAAATCCTACAAACAATAAATAAAGGATTTTAAAACAAAACAATTAGTTATTAGTTTACAGCTCTAAACATTTAATTCTTTTTTTTAATTTAGCAATAAAATATTAAATAAATTCCCCAGAATAGCAAAACTATTTATACTTCAACTAACTAGGGACTCTGAAATGGAACATATCAGCAGACAGATTGACACCTAAAACACCCACATTTAATCCCAATTAATTAACTGAAATAAAACTAATTGTTTTCATAAATCACTTGCGTTTATTAATTATTTTTCATAAAAAAAAGGAATCTTTTTGTTTGTAGTTTTTTATTTATGTTTTTAATAAAAATACATTTGTTTTAACGTTTTTTTTTTGCGCGCGAAAAAAAATTAATTTTAAATTATGAAAATTGATTAACGTCGAAAGCACATTTGTTTGTTAAAAAAAAAATAAAAATAGTAATAAATAAACAAAAAAATAATAATAAATTAAATAGTAACTTTACAATAAAAAATATAAAATTATATTATTGTCTGTATAAGTCTGGTTGTAGCCTTCAAGCATAATTGACAACTTGTGCCAATTGAGAAAATTACTTAAACAAAAACAAATAAAAAATAACCGCCACTTTCAACGTTAAGCAACCAACAAGCTGTGGATCATAGAATGTTAGATTTAAGTTGAAAAACCCAAACACTTTTAGCTTTGTAGGGACATGAGAAACCAAAAGTTTTTTTTGGGACACTGTGCGAGTCAAATGGACTAACAATTCTATACACTCCGGCATATAACGTCTTAGCAAAGTGATATTCATAAGGGAGTACAAGGGGGTACTTATTGGGTAGTGCAGCTAAAAAGCACAACAAATTCTAGTGCCAGAAAAAAATAAAGTGTAACTAAACTGTAAAAACGTTTGAATGGTTCAATATCGATCATTA
This sequence comes from Paykullia maculata, assembly GCA_003055125.1. NCBI lineage: Eukaryota > Metazoa > Arthropoda > Insecta > Diptera > Rhinophoridae > Paykullia > Paykullia maculata. Next base: position 5,599 of record NDXZ01037493.1, on the reverse strand, counting down.
TTGCTAATCAGTTAACGTTTAATGGTATAATAGATCATAATTTTGACTGTATTAAATAGTATGTTCGATTAAAAGTCGTTTCTACAATTCAACATTTAGTTAATCATATAAACCTGCCTACTACTACCATTTCTATAGTAAAACTAGTAAAATAAATGCTTGGTTTATTAAGTTTATTTTTTTCAAGATTTTTGTAAGACCTTTTTAAATATTTGAACTTTCAAGGGGCTTCCTAACAACTGCTCTACATCTGTATGAAATACACCATGTTGTGGTATACCCATACATATATATATGAATGTATGAATATTAACCAATCAAATAGCTTTAAAATCATACACTTGTGTGCACACATTTACATATATGTAGATATTAAAATATTTCCAAAAACAAATTCTAATAAATTAAGCAGAAAAGCGGAAAATCAAATAAAGAAGAGTTCATCAATCATTTTGTGGGGGGTTGTTTGATTTTATACATGTGACAACTGAAGTGTGAGTTGTTTTTCGTTTTATTTAGTTTATGGGGTTTTGAACAAATAGCTGTGACATAAACCTTGAATATGAAAATTTAGTGACAACTTTAAAGGTTTTCCATATTAATGTGTGGAAAGTTAGTAGTCAAGGAAATATTTTTTAAGTAAACAAGTAAAGTAAGTAAACATGACATAGTAAAAACATCCCATCCCTGCATTGTGCACATTTCTTTAAAATAGAATTTATTATTGTTAATTCAAATGATAGCAGTTGTTTACTGAAAAGTAAGAAAATTATTAGTTTATTTTTATAAATAACAGACAGGCCGAAGGGTGTACAAAAAATCTGTTATTCGCCAGTATATTTCAGAATTGACGTATATGTTCTATCTTTAGTATTGTAGAGTAAAAATAATTATATAAATAAAATTATTATTATTAAAAAATAGTTAATAATCCAGGAAAAATTAAAATATATTATAAAAAGTTTAAGTTTATTTGGCAACAAAGATCCCAAACTGTCATATGGTTAATGGTAATTCAATTGGATCAGTTTTACTTTTATAAGAAAACTTCTATAACACAAATAAGTGATTAAAAGTAGCATAAAAAAGGGATATTTTTCCTTAAAAAAATTGTAAATAATATTAAAATATATTAGAGTTTTACATGTTTTTTGACGAACTTTTATTTGTATTAAGACAAATTTTTTATTTTTTTTATTTTAAAGAAATTTAATTTTTTGTTTTGTGATAATGAAATGAACTTGAGCCAGAATAAAATAAAAAAAAAAATTTAAAATTGTTTAAACCATTTCAATGATACCTTATACATAAAAAAAACCAATGTTTTTAAATCCAAAAAAATATTAAAACCCTTTATTATAAATTGTTAAAGGTTTGTTGTTGAGATTTCAAGCTGTCTATATGCTGCATTTCACTGGTTGCTTAGACCAGATCATCAGTAGACTTTGAAATTTATTTCTTAAAAAAATTCAAAAATGTTGTATGTATATACCAGAATTCAAATATATTAAATGAGAATTCTGACAAATCCAAAAAACATTCAAAAATTTCTTCTTTTTCCCCTATACATTTGGCTAGCCTTTTGTTAACACTAAATGTATATGTAAGGGCAACTGAAAACCAAACCTCTTTATTTAATAGCAAGAAAATATTTATTTGTCGTATTAACCTTTTTGTTTAAATCTGGTCTAAGCAACCAGTGAAATGCAGCATATAGACAGCTTGAAATCTTAACAACAAACCTTAAAAAATTTAAACAATAATATTAATACAACAAATAAATATGTTCTTGCTACCCTTTATTATATTTATTTACTTCTTTTCCCAGTTTTTCATATTTTCTCTTTTTAAAACATATTTTTCATTAATTATATTCTATAGTGTTCACATATATAAAAGTAACTTAATGCTCATAATAGTTAAATAAAATTTTATTAATGCCAAAAAAAGCATAAAATTTTTTACCAAAATGTTTAACTAATAGCGTAACATAAATGGCTTAATGTTAGTAAAAATGCCCAGGGAAAGATGAAATTTAAACATAAGAGGATGACAATGAGGACAAAGTTAAAAGGAACAACCAATTTTTGGCAAAAAAAAACTCTTTTGAATGTCAAAAAGTTTAATTTATAAAAGATTATAGAATTATTATTTTAGTAGACTCAGACAATATTAGATAGTGTTCTATTGTATTAATAAAGTGCTTGTTGACGTCTAAGCGAAACACAAATAGAAGAAGCATTGACAACTAAAAAGTTTGCAGTGGCACATGAAATACATATTTTGTTTTTTTGGTTTCCAATTATTGTCTACAAACCCTGCTTTTTTTTAAGAGATAGACACACGCGTTTTTTAGTTCCTGGCATAGATGCTAATGTTGAAACAGAAAATAATATAATATTAACATAGAAAAAGGAAATATTGTTTTAAATTTCAAAATAAAATATAATAAAATAAAATAAACGTGTTGTTTTAATATTTCTAATTTAAATCAATTTTATTTTTAAGTCCTTAACATTTTTTCAGTGTTACTTCACCTTATTATATTATGTTTGGCTGTTTATAAATAGTTTTTTTCTCTAACATTTTATAATGTTTTTATATCTAAGCAAATTAAGCGGTGACTCTTTCACCTCGACACTGGTAAACTGTATTTTGTTATCTTAAACCTGCTAAGCTACAGGCAACATGCAACAATTTAGTTAGTTTTTGCTTATTACTTCATACAACAACTAGATAAAGCAAACACAAAATAATGGTATTTAAAACATTATTCTGAAAGTAAAGTTATTTGTGTGTGTGTGTCACTCACACAGATGGAAGCGTAAATTATTACTCGGCATTCTAACCATGTGCAGGAGCTGGTTTTTTAACACGACTAAGTGCTTTAAATAAAAATAATTATTTAAAAGCATTTTACTGAAAATTTAGATTATTTTAAAAAAGAAAAATTTTAGTTGAAAACCAATTTACCAAACCAAACCAAATTTTGGGCGTATGAGTTATATTAAATATTTTAAATTTAAATAAAACACCCAGTTCAAAAGTTCAAAGACACAACTCAAAATTTTAATTTTTCGCTTTTATATGCTTAAACTATGCTTAATACACTTGTTTATCTATAACAAAAATATCATTGTATTTTTTTTGTTGTTAACTGTTGCTAAAAAACAGTTATGTCTTTCTTTATGTTCCAATTGGTTCAGTTTTCAGTTTTCAGTTGCAATTCATAAAAGTGACTAATTTTTAGTTGTGTCAGAAAATATAATGGTAATAAATCCCTACGCTAAGTGCTAAATTGTTTTAATTCGAATTCAATAGTCCTACGTTTTTGTGGTTAACTCTTTGTATTTACGTCAAAAAAAGTTAATTTCGATTTCTGAAATATTAAAAATTTTTAATTGTGTCACTTTTGAACTGGGTGTGCGATATGCATAATGCGATATCAAAACTACATATAACTGTTATCTTATTTTGAAAAGATTTTTCTAAACGAAAATAATAAAGGTTTTCAACATATTGTTTAGTCCTTTAAATTTTACACCAGCATTTTACGTTTTTTTTTACAATTTATTATGCTAAATCAAATTAAAAACATTCATTTTATTTAAATACGTTTAACATTTTAATATGTAACAACTCTTATATTAACATGTAGACTAATTTTGCTGTTAACGTAAGAGTTTTTACGATTTGTAATTTTGATCCTTGAGCAACAACTGTTATTTCACACATAAAGTTTATCAATAAAAAAAAAAATAAAAAAAAAAACATTTTCAAATAAATTGTTCACTCAATAGTGCATAATCCTCGTAAAGTGTTTTAAATTCAATAAAATTTTAATATTAACTACTGACCTGTTTTCAATAAATCTACTTGATGTTGCTAAATCATATAAGAAGTTAAATGATGTTTGATTATTCTGAAAGTAAAGAACGTGGAAGTAAAGGTGATGAAAAGAGTTTATTTTTCATAAAATTATATAAAAAATAATATAAAATATATAATTTTATTTATTTGTTCTGATCTGTTTTTAGTATATGAAACTTGTTTCGATAACAATAAATTTAATATCAATCCGTTTAACAGACAAAGAAGCCATGTCAATACATGTTCTTCCACTTTTAAATATGTTTTTTATTTCTATAGTTTAAAGCAAACCATCTTTATTTAATGCGCTCGCAATGCAATATTTAAAAATATTAACATATAAAGTATGATTAAATACCATAATATGTTACTAGTGATTTATGTCCTTTTCACCTAAATTTCCTTAACAGTAAAAAGAAAAATATTTTCACATAAACTTTTATCTGTTAAACAAAGATAAAATTTTTTTTAAGAAATTCAAGAAAATGTGCCCATCCGAAGAGTATAAGTATCGTTAAATTCACAAGTAATATTAAAACAAAATTTCCAAATAAACCTTTATGGACTTTATAAATGATTAATGGCTTTTCGTAAAAGGACATAACTTTAGAAATAATTCTTACAGCTGAAAACAATGATTTTGGTTTGAAATATTAATGTTTAAGTTATGAAGGAAGAACTTACAATATAAATAATAATTGCAAGCAAATCGAATAATATAAAAAGTTGTAAGCAGATTTAAGGAGTTTAAGATATTTTATATATTTAAATCTTCATAAATAACTTCGCTGAGAATAAAAATTATTATCACTATTATTAAGTACTTTTTGATGGCATTTAGCTGCATTTTAAATTATCCAGCCTTTAAGTAAAATATAAATTGCTGGCATTTGCAGGATAAAGTATTGTCTACAATAATAGAACCTAAAAAATTTTAAGTCAAGAGTTTAAAGGTAAAACGTTAAAAAAATAGTACAATCCATTTTCTTTGTCGCTTCTTCTTCAATAGCGACACATATGGTGCGTTTAACGTTTCTGTTAAGGAAAAAATATGATCAAAGAATCTCTTCGTTATTCTCAACGTTAAATTCTACATAATCCATTAAAATAGTTTGTTATAAAATTGTTTAACTCAATTTTTATAGAAGTCTTTTGTGAAATATTAAAAAAAATTTAGTTTTATGCCAACAAATTTGTATATATATGTATGTATATCATTATAAATTTGTATGTCAATTATTGTAGTCTATTATTTAGATAAATATTGATTTATTTATGAAATGTATTCAATTAATTATAATCTGATACAAATTAATAAAAATTATAAGAGTCACTATCTACATAAGTATAAGTATGTGCATGTGTTAGTGGGTTATAGTACATAAATATAAATCAAGTGATAAAACACTTGCAGCAAAAAAAAGCCGGTTGCATTAAAAAGTGACTAAAAATTTTTAAACAAACTATTTTAATGGATTATGTAGAATTTAACGTGATAATTGTTTTGAAGTTTTATTTAATGCAATCAAATTCATAACATAGAATTGCACATTTTTGTAATTTTTTGTTTCGAATTGATAATATGCATTTTTTATTGTCAATAATAATCGCTTTAATTATCTTTAACTTGAAAGAAATTGCCGTTGGCTCCCATGTCTCTTTTCCACACAACACAAAGTGTTCCTTATAATTATTGCCCCTATTATGGTTTACAACTCAACTCAGTTAA
>NDXZ01037479.1:3658-15030 GCA_003055125.1 Paykullia maculata | reverse complement strand
AATATTAATCATACGCTCCGTTAAACACGCTATTGAAAATTGACATGAAAAAAATTAATAGCAGAAGCTTCAATTTAAGCCAGTTCTTTCTGCCATTAAAAAACAGTGGCATGAAAAAAATAATTTACTGCCTGGCCCGCAAAAAGCGAACGATATTTATTCGAAAGAAAATATCGTTCACTTTTTGTGGACCAAGCAGTTAGTTATTTATTTTTAAATTTTAAAAAAAATTTCTACTCATATTTGAAAAAATTGTTGAAAACTCTTCATTTAAATTTATAATTAAATTATTTTCTTTTTTAAAAAAACTTTTATAAAATATTTTTTTTAATATTCTATTTTCCACGAATTTTGGTAAATGTTTAAATTTTTTAAAAATTTTAGAATTTTAATTGAAAAAATTTCTTAAAATTTTATTTAAAAAAAAAATTTTTTTTAAACTTCAGAGGTAAATTACGGCATTCGATATCGTTCAAAAATAAAAAATTCAAATTGCGATTGCTATACCAAATGTAAAGAAAACTCGATCGCAGTAATGTAGTAAATGCAGTAATTTGCCCCCAGTTTTTATTAAGCTTTCTGTTTGCCTTAAATTTTAATTCAATTAAATTTTCTTTTAAAAATAATGGAGTATGTAAAAATACTAATTTTAATAATAATTTTTATACCCTACACTAAGTTGGTTCAATATCCAGGCAAAAAAAATTGCCAGCCAACCCTAGAATCAAAGATTTGTTTCGACTTCCACAATCTCGATTGCCCCCCAACCTATTGCCAATTATTTTAAGCCGAAATTGTTACAACTAGAATTTAAGGTTGGAATTAAAAATAATTAAAAGAGAAATGTAGTTCTAATGAAGCCATGTACACTGATAAGCGATATTCTATGATCATCGGACTACAAATGGTGTCGCAATCTACCGAAAACTTCAAGGGCCTTATACAGGGACGTGACAAAAAAAATATATATTTTTAGAAACGTCATCAACCAATTTTAATCCTAAAGAAAACATCCCACCATATATTACCTCAAGTAAAGGAATTACTTAGAAGCACTTTTAAAGTTGAATGTACTACTCGCTGCCGAATCAGGCCCATTTAAGGAAACTAAATGAAGCCTCTTACTTGCAGCCTAAATTACTTAATTACTGTTTTCTAAAATTACTTTACAGAAGATCATACATACCATAACGCAAAATCTGTGTGTTTTACAATTTAAAAAAAAATTACTTTATAAATTACACAAAAAAAAGACCTAAAACACCAAAATACAAAAAAAAAACAAATAAATTATTCAATAGAAAACTGCCGGTAAAATCTATTTTTAATAAATTTTATATAAAAAATATATTTAATTTTGTATTAAAATGCAAAAGTTAACGTAAAGATCTTAGTTTCCGATTTAAATTCTCAATCTAATGAATCACCTTTCCTTTGCTAAAATTCTTTAATAAATATAGAAGCAATAAATTAATGAAAATTATTTTACGAATTAACAAAAGTTACAAAAAAACTTAAAAATATTTATTAAAATAATTTAGCCCTTAAGAATTTTCCCACACACTGACGGGACGCTAACATAAAACAAAAGCCGCCGCAGCAAAAACCAAATGACCCAGAAATAAATTTTACAAGACAAAACAAAATAACGCAAAAATTACAAAAAGAATTTATACAGAAAAACCACATAATATTTACAGCAATAATATGAAACAAAAACTACAATAAATATTTAACAACAACAACAAAAATAACATTTTTTTAATTGAATGTTTAATATATATTAAAAAATATATGGAAAAAGATAAAAACAAACAACAACAACATACATACCAATTAATAGATGGAGGCAGGCTGATTGTTAAACAGGTAAAGAAGATCACACACAGATCTGTTGGCCATTTAAAGAACTTCGGGCATGGCAGATCAATTTACATACATATGAGTCATACATAAATATGTATTTGGCAGAAAAAAAATTTAATTTTATTCAAGCGATAATCTGATGATTTTTGTATCATTTTGTTTAACAGATCGTTTTGTTTCCAAAAAAAATGTTACGAATTATTGCCTAAAACGAAAAGTATAACAAAATATTTTATTAAAACATATTTAAACATTAAAAATTGTATACAAACATAGACATACGCAGTAAATTAAGCCTATAATAAGATTATTAAGAGATTTGTGTCGAGTTATTATATTTAAAAAATAAATTGTTTGCTTTAGTGTTTCCATTAAACGATTAATCGTTTGAAATATATTGTTGTTATGCAAAAAACATAAATTAAAACTCACTTTAAAAATATGTATGTCTCGAGTAGTTGTCATTTATTAGCAGTTAATAAAAATCTCTTTGTCATTGTCGAATAGTTGTGACAATATAAAAGTTTAATGTTTATTTTAATTAAAAAATTGCCAAAATTAACAAATATCTTGTGAAAAGCTTTCAATATTTATTACAAACAATTGAAATTTGTGTTTTTTGCAATGTGGCAACGACCATTAGTTTCTTCAGGGATAAAAGGTACTTGAGACGGGTAAACTAATCTTCATTTTCAGCTAAAATCTTTTATTTTAATATTCAGAATACTCGTATTAAATTAAAGTTCTTTTAACAAATGTTTTTATGAGCTTGTCTCAAGACCATGAACAGCACCGTAAATGAAACAAATCACGTTAACAAAAAATGCTTTTTTAATAATAACTTTACCTTAATAAGCAGCCACTAATGAAATACTCCTAACATTTTTATGTCAAATACCCCACGCTTTTTTTTTACAAAAACAAATAATAATTGAAATATTAATTTGTTAATTAATCGAGTGTTGATAAGTTAGTTGTTCGAATAAACGGTATTTCAGATGTTTATTCATTGTTAATTACACTTAAACTTATTGCTTCTCATTTAAAAAGATTATTCGATTAATCGGTTATTCGAAAAATTAAATATTACGGTAGCCGATAATTCGAATTATATTATAGTTTTTTAATTGAATTTAAGAAATTGTATTTCTATAACATAATATTTAAAATAATCTTTTTATTTAATCTTTTTGTTTATTTAATCGAATAAATGACTTGATTAAATAGAAATATCCTCTTATAATCATAAAAGACCTACATAGGTACGGTTTAATGTACGAAATTTTTATACAAAAATTGTTATATAAACCTTTGATGATATTCAATATTGTTTAAGAATATAAGGGATAGACCAACCTTCATTATGAACAACTTTAAATTAATCAAAAGTTTAAAAAACAAATTTCGCATAAGAAATATGTTTTATAAACCCTTAATAAAATCAAAAACTGATTATAAATAAGGCTGTATATGTTTCTAATTACGTTTATAAGCTAAAATATCAATATTTAAAAGAAGGTGCATGTTTTTACAAGGCGACCGTTTAAAATCAGCAGATTTTTTGCCTTATTTTGCTTACAGTACAGTTCTTGTGAATTTTGTTTTTGTTAGCATTTTTGTTTACATTTTTCTTGTTGTATTTGTTAGTGTTTTGTTTTTATTTTTTTTAATTGTCCAACACTTTTATAATAACAAAATGCCTATTAGCGTTTTGCATCGTTGTATTTAATGCCGTGTGGCGCTGCCACCATGTAAAAAATGTTTCCTTTATCTTTACTCTAATTTACAAATTACAAAATTACACAGTTAAGTATTCGAATATTTGTTTTACCATCAACGAAACTTTCAAACACTCAACAAAAATACGCGTGTAACCATTAATTTATGGCTTCCGTTTGTAAAGCTTTTTTCGATAAGAAATAACAAAGAAATATATATTTTTTTGATTATTAATATTTTTAACTTAATTTCGTTTGTTAAATATGTTATTTGTTTCAATTCTTTGGTATTTTTCTTCTTCTTATATTCAACACCAGCTTAAGCTAATTATAGTTGAAAACATCACGGTTAAAGATTAAAAAATAAAATAGACAAAAACCCAAATAAAACCTTATAAATATAAATACGATTATCTTTACTATCATTATCTAAATCTAGCAATCGAATGTCATCACCATCATCGTCATCATCTTCACTGACAGCCACCAGTTGCCAGCCAGACTTTTGAAATATATTTAAAAAAGTTTTTTTTTAATCTAATTTGAAACCGTTGAAAGAGAGTTTTCAGTTTCGTTTAGTGTTCGCTAGTGGATTAACATGAAAATAATTCCTGCAAGTTTTATTTATTTTATTTATTTTTTTTTAAACATTTTGCAATAAAATGTCAAATCAATTTTTGAGATATTTTTTTCATTTGTCGGATTTATTTTAGTGATTGATATGCATGAAATATTTAAGTACTCGTTGGCAAACTTAACAACAATGTCGAGAAATTGTTAAGTAACCATCAGCATAGACAGGCAGGCAGTCAGTCAGTCAGCCAGTCAATTATTTATTTATCTTACATTAACAGGAATAGAAAAAAAAATTGAAATCAAAAAACCTTTTTCAAAATTAACAACCTGCTGCTGATGTTGGCAACAACTTAAAAATGAAAAGTTATGAAATCGAAACTGTAAAGAAAAATGAAATCAAAGAGAAAAAAAAGAAAGGATCTCAATTCTGGATGTGTGGAATCTCCAAAAGATGGTCTTAGTCTGTCCTAAGCTCATGTAGAATTTGCCTTGATTAAACAGCACCCACTCTTTTTTATTCCCTACGCCATTAGGTACTACTTCACAATAATTAATATTTTTCTTATACGTATTTACAGCGGCTTTATGTAAAATAAATAAATAAATGGAATATGGTCTGCGGTTTCACTTATATCAGATCATTATGGCCTTGACCTGCAGGAATTGGTCCAAAACTAATTTTAATGTTCAATTGACTTTAAATTGGTTGCCCCAGCAAATACAGTTTTATTTTTTTTCTTAAATTAAATAAAATTTAAAAATATTAATTATAATTTAATTTATTAAAAAATGAACTCCCTTTGTCTATCTCCTTCTCAGTTACTTGCAATTTCATTTGATTAGTGTTAAAATAAAAAAATTAAAAATAAACAACTGAAATAAAAACTTAATGATCAACCATGAATTTGCCAGTTTTGGAAAGTTGTTGGAAATAAAAAAAAAAAAAATTTTTACAAAAATTGAAGAAAAGACATAGCAACGCACACACAAACACAGTGTGTGTGGTTTAATGCGATGGCAAGTTATGGAAAGAAGGCGCTGCAATAGATACATCACTAAACAGTAGAGACTATTTTGCACTAGCGTTGCAATGTCCGTATATGCGTTAGTCCGTCCGTCCGTCCGTCTATGCCTGTCTACATGATGATTGACATTGTTGGATTAAGATGTTGTTTGTTATTTTTCTGATTAGATGAAAAGTGCAACAACAAACAAAAAAACACTGAAAATCTAAAATGGTCGGTCTGAAAATCGCATGCAATTCATTTGCAAGTGAGTTCGATAGAAACACATTGTTTTTTGGCCGGGTGTAAATTGTTTAGCGACTGAGTTGGAGGCTGCAGTTAAGAGTGAGAAAAAAATATTGAAACTTAAAAAAGTGACACATATTCGCAACAAATATGGTTTAAATTTAAGCGCCAATTGTCGCCAAAAAACATAAATGTGGAATATTAACCAAAATAAGAGATGATAGTGATGACGACGATTTCAGTGGAGTAGCAAAGAGAAAGGGGGTGGGTGGTGGTTGTATTGCTTACATGTTTAACACATTAAATCCCTGTGTAAATATGGCTGTTGATATTGATACTCCGCTGACAATGTTGAAGCAGTGATTGTTTGATTATTTTTTTTCATTTGTTTTTTTTTTTATTTTTGTTGTAAGTGTGATTTAAAGTTAAAAAATATTTGTTGGTGTTGCTGTGGCAGTTTTATGCTGTTGCAGCAGTTGGGTAGAGTTGACATACCAACATGTAGGTTGCTTATTGAGTTTGAATTGTATTAAAGTATGTGACATTTCAACATGTGGCAAATAATAATGAGGCACGTCTCTTTAAAACACATCACACATATGGCTAAAAGTCACACAAAAAGGATGTGTTTCTTTTCACAGACTCCAGTTGTTGCAGCTTTTATTGTTTTATGCAGGTTACCAAATAACTCTGGGAGATGTGTTTGTTTGAATTCATTGGAGAATCAAAAAAAAAAAAATAAATAAATAAAAATAATTTTTTTTGTTAACAACTAGTTGTAACTGTTGCTGGTGTTTTTTTATTTTTAATTTTGGTAATTTTTTGTCTTTTTTTTTGTGGGAATTCACAGTTTTCCTCGATATTAAAGGAAAAAAGGGCAACAAAAAAATGTAAATGTTTCTTCTGTTTTATGTCTGCCGATAATCCTTGTTTTTAGTCTAACTACCTCCTCTTCCACCCTTTCACTCTCTTTTTCACAGTTCAATTTATAAGATCCTAACCAAAATTAGTGCAATTTCCTTAAAGTATGATCTGAATGTTTCTTATTGTTTTAACTTGCTGGTTGTTGTTGCTCTTAGTTGGTTTTTGTGTACTTTACCTTATTCAGACTGCATGTTGTTGTCAGATCAAAAATTAAAAGTTAAGAAAAAAAAACTACAAAAAAAAGTGAAAGAAAAACACATAAAATTGTTGGTGGAATATATTTATAAATATTTTTTGTACTTGTTGGCCACATTCCTGGTTAAAGACGAAACAAACAAAAAAAAAAAACTTTCTGATCGAAACATAGTGATAATTTTGCCAACAACTACAATAACATTGAAACATCAACAAGAACAACAACAAGGCAGCATTGCGTTGGATTATCCTGAAGTTTAAAATAACTCTCAGCATTTTCCATTTTACACAAACCACAACAACAATGTATGCAAACGAAGCTTTAAAACAATTCATTCTTCAAAAATTATTTTGTTGGCTTCGCAAATTTGAATTTAATTAATTTTAAAATTTACACAAATTTTTTAAAAATAAAAAATTTTTATTAGAATTTTTTTTAAGAAAAATTCAATAGATTTTTGTATATGAAAATGTTATGATAAATTTTTGGCTTAAAATAAATTGTTCCTATCAGAGTAGGGGCAAACACGATTCAGATATTTTGCAAGTGTCAATATTTCCCAAATTGTGCCCCAATTGCTTGAGTGTCCACTTGCCATTCACGTTTAAAAGTATAACTAGAAGTACGTTTGAATTCTCTAGTGTTCCATCAGCCATTGCGTTGACATTAACCAGGAATTAGGAACACCTAACTATTAATCTTGACCTACTTTTGATCGCCGCAAGTCGGTCAATGTTATTATCGACCTGCTCTCATCTATTAAGATTTAGTTTCCCAACCCAATTCGCTTTAAAAAATTGTATCTTAAAAAACGGTACAAGTGCTTTAAAAAATGTTTAGGTCAGTTCTAATTCTTATAACTATTATTTTCGAGCCGTCAGTGGAGACTTGGATTTCATTCATTCGCTATACAAAATTTCTTCGTCTCTTCTCGGTCTTGTTTAAGCCCCTTTTCAGGGTATTATAGTCATTTTGTCCCGCCTATATACTTAAGGATGGTACTTTGCCCCAAGCGATCGTGGCTCATGGCTCACCTTGAATGGTATGCGCTTAAGAGCTGACTTTTTTAAAATGCTCTTGACATAAAATGAAAAGAAATGATGACCTTTACGCCTTTTATGGCAACAAAACTTTTGTTTAAGAAAAAAAACTTTCTTTATCTTAAAAACTTTTGCAACATTTTCATAACATTTTCGATTCCTTTAGTGCTCTGCTCCATTTTCGCATTGTCGTAAAATCGCGAGAATATGCGGTATGTGCGAGTATGTAACCTTTAACAGTCAAAATTGTAAAAATTAAATTTAGTTAAAATCGTAGAAGAAGAATGATGACGAAGAATATGAGGATGAGCGAGCAGCAGCAGCAGCAACAGCAGCTTATAATAATGACAATGATTCGCATGACGTTCGAGCGAATGAACACGTTGGACTCACCAAACTTAGTTAGCGTGCAGTAAAGGAAAAATGATGTGCAACTTTTTTATTGTTGTTTGTGGTTATGTTTAAGTTGATGTGTGTGTGTTTAGTTTGGACAACAGCTAAACTGCAACAACGATGAGAACAATGTCGAGTATGAGGACGAAGAAGACGATGATGCTGATGATGGTACAGATGTTGGTTTGCTGATTTCATATTTACTTATTGTGTCGTCGTCGTGTGTTATTTGCACGATTAAATTGATCACCCGTGTACGCATCAGCAAACGTATAAACGTAAGTTTTAAAGTGTATGTTTCTACATACATACATACATATGTACATATGATTGCCTTCATGTTAGGTTTAACTAACTTTTTCTTGTAAAAAATCCTAAATAAAAATAAAAAACACACATACATATGTATGTATGAACGTATATGCGAATGAATGTATGTATGTATGGAAAAAGTTCAACCCAGTCTGCTACGTGCTTTTTAGAATTTACACGAACAGGTTCATATGGTACTCTATCAACCATTAAGCCCAGCATTTATCCAAGAAGCAGCACGCAAAACAAGGAAGAAAAAAACAAAAAAATCAAAACAAAAAAAAAGGATTTAAATTCACGCTTAACATTGTCAGTTGTTCATATCACTAAATAAATTTCATTGAGCTTCCCATTGCTGGCAATGAGTGATGTTTACCTTTATGATATTGTTTTTCTTCTTATTGCTGTTATTGTTGTTGTTGTATTTTTGGTAGTTATATTGGTTGCTTGGAGTCCAATCCATACTCCATACTGTTCTACTGACACCATCATCAGCATCATTTTTATCGTTTTTACTAAGAACTTCGTTTATTCAGGTTGAGTTTTAGTGGAACTTCTAGAGCTTTACAATTTGAGAGTTGATTCGTTAGATTCGTCTTATAACGATGCAGGGATTATATCTACCTTAAGAAAACTTGACAGGCTACCTGAATTTGAGAAGCCATTTATTTTTAAATTCTTCATATTTTTTTACGGTTTCAAGAAATATTTTAAGGAAGAAAGAATAAGCGAAAAAAAATTTATGGAGACGAAATATTTTCCGAAAATTTCAAAAAGTCGATTTTATAAAAAAATTTATAAAGATTAAACGATAATTTTTTGAAAATCGAATACTAAATAAAAGTTTTCTAAATCGAAGGCCAAGTCTGGCATTATCGGGGTCACCTTTTAGGATTCTAGTAATAATAAACTGTTGTATTATTCCGCGTATGTTGCATGTGAATATCCAGTCTTGACCAGCATTAGTCTGAGGATCACAGACAGGCCTACATTTGGTGTGGGCAAAAAGCAAATCCTGGCAATTACAAATGACTCCATGATGAGGAAGAAGGTCAGCAACTACCAGTCGACAGTCTTGCGTCGCTAAAGTATAAAGGTTTGTGGTAGCGCGTGACGCAGTGTTAGTCTGACACCCGTCGATACCAGTCGGTGGTCAGAATATCACTGGAGGACAAAGGAGGTCAAAAAGGACCCACTATCGTAGTGGTCCGCTTTGGTATTTCTCTTACAGAGCACTTCAAGAGCCTTGTGGGTCACTTCTGCTCAACAATTTTTAATTAAAAATGTATCAAAAGGTTTGTTTAAAAAGAACGTAAAAGGAATAGGAAATTATAACAGATATATTTGCAAGGTCCTCTATCCCTTTATTTGGCCTATGCCTTGCATTAGAAAACTCTCTCATAGAGTGCTGCATTAAAAAGCTTTTTGTTATACTTCAGTTCCGATCTGCAGGTTTATTGCTGGGTAGGGAGTTCTTCCCAAAATTTAAACAATAAAAAGAAAAAAAAACCCAAAAAACTTTAATTCTAAATATATTTAATTTGATGTTGTTGTTGTTGCTGTTGCAGCAGCAGCAGCATTCTGTTGCGTGTCACGTACAACCAATTCACATGTTTTTCTTTAAGTTTCACTAAAAAATGTTTGTACATGCCAGGCTCTGGTCACAGCATGTTGTAGAGAACTTTTTTTTTAAATTTTTTTACTTTTTGGATTCTTCTACCAAAAAGTATCCAAAAAGAAGCCCAACACAAGAATAAAAATAACAATCGCATCAAAAAGAGTTACCGTCAAAAGAAGGGTCAGTTGTTGCTGTTTTTTTTTTTTTGTTCCTTTATATTTTGGTTAAGTAAATGTAAAATAATTTTGTTATTTATCCAATTGAAAGGCAACTTATTAAAGTATAATTTGTTCTTTCTTTGAAAAAAGAGATTTTTTTTTTATAATTTAAAATATTTGCTGGATGTAACAACAGGTTCTTGCTAAAAGGGATTATTTATGGTAACAATAATTTCTAAAATTAATTTGTCTTAAACGATCTTTAATAGGGCAGTTAAAATCTTTAACTATGAGTTAAATATAGAGGAGAGATTAAGACGAATAAAAATCACGAAGAAAATAAATTAAATTAAATAATATATTATCTTTAGTTTTTTTAATAATAACAACAAAAACTACTTTAAAAAAACACAGAAGAAAAGGTAACAATAATGATTTTGGTTTAAACCATAAAATTTCTTGAATTTTGAAATTTTACAAAAACAAAAAATTTTGCTAATATTTTAAAAAGTTTATTAAAAATTAGGAATTAATAATTTTAAAATACTTTTTGTAAACTTGAAGTAAAATTAGAGTTCCCTTAAGCTTTTTTTTAATTGTCAAAATAAATAAAGTAGATTTTAATAATAATTCAAGATTGCCTAACAAAACTAATAACGTTTCGTTAAGTTTTTTTAAAATCTTATAAGTTTAAACATTTGTTAAAGTTAATTGAAATACTTGAAATAAAAGGTGATTTTGTAAGAGCTTTCGGATTTTATTTAAAAAAAATACATAAAATGTAGAGAAACGTATGAAATCTTTATTTTAGTCGACAGAACGATCTATATAATTCAATGTTTAAAGATGATTCCACGTAAATGTTGACCCCGGCTACGCCTTTAATGGTTCATACGCTGGGTCCAATTTTATCATACTCTCTTTAACATATCAACCGTTGCGGGCTTCTCCCTATAGACAAGAGCCTCAACATAAACACCACAACTAACCATAAAATGAACAAACTGAACATGTTAAACAGTAACATGTTATACGAAAATAGCTGAGCTGCAAAAAACAGTGTTGCCAAAAAGAAAGTTGCTAAAAAATCACCCTTTATATGATAAAATGTTCACAATAAAACCCTTTAGTTTATAATATAAAGATTCGTTAAGTAATCAACACCAACTTCACATTTTTGCAGATTTACAAAACAGTATTTCATTGCAAATCGAAGTTTCCAAAAATATTTTTTAAGCTTGAGTAAGTATCTATTCTAAAACTAATAAACTCTTCTATTAAAGCTTAAAATAAAATATGTTGATTTTTAGTTAATTTTTTT
>NDXZ01037451.1:0-21713 GCA_003055125.1 Paykullia maculata | reverse complement strand
GCCAATAGAAACCAAATATGTTTTTATCATTACCCTTCGTCATACACATGTTTTGATTGTTAGATTGGCAACACATGGTTCTGACCAGACGCACTAAATATTTTAATGTATTTATATCGAAAATTGTTCATTTTTTAATCTTATTATATTATAACAGCTATATTTTACATATTTTTGTTTATTAACATATCTATGATGAACTTGAATAATTATAAATTGTAAAAAATTAAGCAGAATATCAAATAAAAATTGTGTTTTGTTTGTACAATTCTGTGCTTTTTTGTGTGTGTAATGTTTATAAAATAATATACTAATAATTGTACTTTATATCTGAACAGCTAATATATAGTTTACTTTCTAATGTGGTTAACATACTAGACTCAAAATTTTAAAACAAGATAGTGAATTTCTTTGCGAGTTTCTTCCTTTGAAGGTTCAGCTAGACCGCAAGTGTAAGCATGTGAAATTAAAGAGTTTATTAAAAAATTGGTAGCATTAGCTTCACCAATTTGTTATTCGTTACTTGAATATTTAGTTCAAAAATTCAGGCCACTGTTAAATGCAAGCAACATTTTTTCGAAAAGAACAAATTGTGTTTCAATCGTAAATACTTGACTTGTATATATTGTAATTGTTTTAGTTCATTTGCTAAAAATTTAATTCTGATAGAAAAAGGAAATATATTAAAAAATTGTAATTCGTGACTTATCTATTTGTATTAATTTTGTACGTGTAATTGGTAATTGGCATTTACCAATTACTTTTAATTGTAATTGGTAGTTTAAAGTTGCCAATTACAAAATGTAATTGGCAAATATCAATTACAATTACTTGTAATTGGTAATTGGTAAATTACACACATGTAATTGGTAACTGAAAAGTAATTGGCAACGCCCAAGTCTGACATAGGTCAAAATTCAATGTTTACGCGGCCAAAATTATTTGTTCACTTTTACCCTCTGCGTGATATTATATGTCTCATATGAGTATTTATTTTGATTAACACTACATTTTTACTTTTTAAATATTTTTATTTTTTACACATGTCTTAAATCAACGTTTTTTCTTCATCTTTATTACAAAAGGGGGAGTGCAGTGGGTAAGAAGTTTTAAGTTTACATTTAAAGCTAACCCCTTACAATATCTAATTTAAAAAAACAAAAATTCTAAGTTTAAATTCAAAGAAAAAAAAACATATAGACGCATGGAACTGTTCGAACAATCGAACATTGGGACGATATGGGTTTGAAAGGTCCCCAATTTTGCCATTAATTTTGGCCGCGTAAATATTGAATTTGGACCTATGTGCTACGTAGGGAAACACGTAGAACCTTCACTAGCTGCTATAAAAGCAAATCATGACAGCCTTACCGTGATAAACTGAGGACTTTCAAGGCCATAAAGGTCGCAAAAAGGAGTTCATGGAGAAAATTTTGCGAGGATATGAACAACACTAAGAACTCTGCTAGACTGAGCAAGGTTCTGGATATCGGAGTCACTTGATATCCCAATGAGTACCCACTTTCCAGGATACAAGGATGTGTCTCCTAGGGTTGTGTGCGATGACTGGATTCCGACAACTATCGACGAAAACATGATTTCCTGACAGGATCTCCTGGGCGATTGATAGTTTCTCCCCATACAAGTCACCTGTGCCGGATGGAATTTTCCCGCGGATGATGCAGAGCGCGAACGACCACATCATCCCATGGCTCCGGGAGATATTTAGAATGTGTCTCAGCCTTAACCATGTTCCGGAGAGCTGGAGGATGGTTAAGGTAGTTTTCAATCCCAAGGTTGTCAAAAGGAGTCATGAGGACGCGAAAGACTTTCGCCCGATAAGTCTTTCGTCATTCCAGCTTAAGACGCTGAAGAGACTTATCGACTCCTATATACGGCAGCGACTGGAAGGGAACATGATCCTTTCGGGTAGTCAACATGCATACCTTAAGGGCCGACCTACGGCAGCCTTGCACGAGGTTGTGGGCACCATAGAGAAATCCCTGGAATTCAAACAGTACACGATGGCAGCCTTTTTGAACATAGAGGGGGCTTTCAACAACGTGACAAGACTTGCAATCCAGCATGATCTTACTAGCCTGAATGTCGACAAACATCAACAGCTGGCTGATGTCCATGATGGGCTCGGGGATAGTCACGGCAAGTCTTGGTAACAGCACTGTGTCGAAGCAAGTGGAGAGAAGCAAACCTCAGGGCGGAGTGATTTCCCCACTGCTTTGGCTTATTGTTGTTAACACGATTCTTGTAGAACTTGATAATAGGGGAATAAAGGTCGTTGCTTATGCGGACGATGTTGTGATAGTGGTATCAGGAATGTTTTTAGACGTGATCAGTAATATCATGTCCGTTGCTCTGGGTCTACTTAGTAACTGGGACGCAGACAGCGGTCTAGGATTAAATCCAAGCTTACTACACCTATCGGAGGATGTTTGGGACAAAGTGGGGACTAACCCCGAAGATAGTTAAATGGATATATACGTCTGATTCTCATCTCTGGTATGGTGGACTGCGATGGACAAAAAGTACGTAGTGGACCAACTATACAGGATACATAGATCTGCGTGAATTGGGATTACAGGGGCACTACGGACTAGCCCTTCAAAGGTGCTGAATACTATGCTGCACCTCCTTCCCATTAATCTTCACATCATGGCCGTATCTGCTGTCAGTGCGGTGAGACTCAAGGCATCTGGACGCTGGAGATTGAAGTCATACGGCCATGCAAGGTTAATTGGCACTCCGCCCTCGATCATCAACCAACAATCCGATTATATCACTCCCTATACGGGCTTGGGATACTCAAGGTCTTTATTCCCTCTAGGAGGGAATGGAATGGCGATAACCTGGAGGGGGACTAAGGGATCAGGATTTACACAGACGGATCTAGGCTGGGCTGTGGCGTTGGGCCCGGTGTCTTGTCTAGGGAACTTCATATAAGTGTGTCATACCGTCTACCAAACGAATGCAGTTTATTTCAGGCTGAGGTATTTGCGGTTCGGCCTGTGGGCTGATACGGGACAGGAATGTTCAGGAAAATAACGGTATCTTCGTCGACAGTCAGGCGGAACTTCTTTCACTCAGGTCATACACTACTACATCCCTACTAGTTGGGAAAAGCAAGGTGAAACTGTCTAGGCTATGTCAACTGTCTGACATTACCCTAGTCTGGGTCCCTGCGCATAAGGGCCAATACGGCAATGAAAGGGCAGATGATCTAGCAAGGGAAGGATCTGCTTTGAATGTCTCCAGTGCGTGTTCAGTCGCAACTCCGCTGGAGACCATTAAAAGCAGTATCTTCAGTTACTTTCTTAGCAGAGCTGGGAACAGGTGGGGAAGTATCGGAACATGCAGGATTGCTAGGATGACGTGGCCCTGCTTTGATATCAGACGAACAACGCAACTTACGAATCTAGATTGCTGGCGGTATTAACGGGTCATTGGACGCTGGGGAAACATGCACAACGGCTCGGATACCCGTATAATGAACACTGTCGTTCATCTTCTCTGCGAATGTCCTGCCCTCTCTGCCGCGAGGCATAGACTCCAGGGCAACCATATACGAGAGGACCTCCGTGACGTATCTGAGACCGGGTTGAACGACCTACTGAGATACCTGACGGCAACCGGGTGGATCTAGTACTCCTATCTCCCCATCGGCTTACTGGCCTGGGGCGCGGCACTTCTGACGAGTGGTGTGGTCCTGTCAAAACGGGGTCATTAGACTCCACTTGACAGTTTGCGCGTAAAGAACTACCACGTAAACCAATCAACCAACCAGACCTAGAGAACCCGAAACCCTTCGTTGCAACGAAGGCCGAGTTAAATAATTCGGCAGAAACAACCCATAAGGAACTGTGGAGCAATCAACCAGTTAGAAGAATCAGTAGAGTCCTATGGGGTGACGCTGAGGAGGATAGGACAAGGGAAGTCCTGAATTTAAGGAAACCGGAATTTAGTTGGTTAATGGGTGTACTTGTGGGACACTCCAACTTACGAGCACACCTCCACCGGATGGGAGTGGTACAGAAAAGAAACTGCACGGCATGCTGGGAGGACATCTAAACGATGGAACACTTCTTATGCCACTGCCCTGCTTTTGCATATGCGCATAGGCAAACCGCAGGCTAAAGTGTATGTCCTAAGGGACATAGACGTTGTGAAGTTGGTTACCTGACTGAATAGTATTATGGTGTAGACGTCTGAATAGTTATTTTTGTGATCTTTTGTTGTTGTTTCAACTTTTCTTAAGTTTGCTACGACGTTTAAAAATTATTTTAGGACAAGCAGCAGAGCATTTCATATCTTATATTCACAAAACCCTGGAGTGATTAAATAAAGAGTTTACCAAGAGACCGGTAATGTATTAAAGTGCAAACTAAAGTATATGGCTACAAGTTTACTGAATAACAGGCTAACATGTATGCGTGCAAAAACTATACCAAACAGTTGACTTTAGTTAACATTTTAAATGCATTCACGCTAGAGTTTTTTATTCGGGATTTCCCGGGATCCCATACATTTCCCGGGAAAGAAATCGAGGGAAATTTGTATGAGAATTCCCGGGATTTTTTAAAGCAATAAAAGTGTGCTTGATTGATTAAAAAAGCGCTTAACTGTGAAATAGTCCAATACTATCGTTTTAAATAACATGTTAAACGTTTTGAAGCCCATTCAATTGGCAGTCAAAGCACTTTGTCAAAGAGACATTACGTTAGTTACTGTTGTTATGACTGTAAATGCATTATGTTAACAAAAAGATGTAAATTCACATCCGATATGTAAGGCCTTGTCTGACGCTCTGATATCGAATTGGTCAAATTAAGGAAGTTAAAATTTACACACTTTTTTAAAGACCCAGCTTTATTTAGTTTCCACTTGCTTTAAAAAAGTTTAATGATTTCAACAGCAGCATAAACGATTTTTTGATTATATTCTGAAAATGCACTAAATACTTTTTATGAAAGAGATGATGACAGCAGTGAGAGACTAACATTGGAAGAAATTTTGAATGATGAAAGTAGTAAACAAAACACTGATTTGATTTAAAGAAAATAATTTTCAAATTTTTAAATTTGTTGTAAGTTTTAAGCTGTTGTCTATATACTGCATTTTATTGGTTTTTAGAGCAGTAGACTTTAAAAATATTTCTTCAAAAAATTAAAAAATGCTGTATGATTAAGTAAGACTTCAAAAACAAATTAAATGAGAATTGAGAACAAAATTATAAAATATTTCTTCAAGAAACCAAAAAACAATTTTTTACATTTCAATGTGTTTTGTTGTTCATTTTTGAATTTTTTGAAGAAATAGTTTGAAAGCCTAATGTGGTGAAATAAATGAAAGTGTCCAAAGGTTATATAATGCTCTTTTGACTATATATATTGACACGAATTTTTATAAATAAAAGTAGAAACAATAATTTAATTTGTAATGCTGTTGGTTTTGCATTTTTATATATGTATTCGTTATTATTTTTAAAGGATAATGTGTACGTAAGAAATATACAAAATAATAATGCTAGGTATTTTCCAGATACTTACTTTGTGTTGGGGTTGTATTCATATTCTTGGAATCAATATCTTTGGGCGAAACATGAGAAAGAGGTGTAGTGGAATTGCTATTTAAATTATTTACAGTTGTTTTATTACGGTTAGAACTCCCCGCTCCTAAACCTGGTATTGGTGAGCCTTGTTGTAAAAACGTAGTTTTGTTCGCTGATCCATTGCTGCCAGATGTACCGCCAATTGCCGCAGTGGTTGTTGTTGTAGTAAGATTTGCTGTTGAGGAAGCCGACGTTGCATCCATACTTGGCGATGTTGTCGATGACAATGGGCCACTCATATTATTTGGGGCACGAGGCGAAGGCAGTGACATGTTAGACGTTAGATTATTTGGACTTGAAGGAGTGGGAGATTGTGTTGCAATAGGTACTGAAGCTGAACGCTGTGTGGGGTGGTAGGGCGGTGGGGGTCCTTGATTGCCTCGGTTAATGGGATTGGTGTGTGAATTTGTTTTTTGTGCCATACCTCCAGTACTTCCAACACCAATGCCAGTTGAATTACATTGCGTCAAAGTTTGTTGGCATCCTATTGGACCACCACCGATTTCCGGAGGCATGCTATTGACGTTTGCGTGATTATTTTTTAAACGCTCTTCATATATGTGATGATGCAATTTTGACCACTCCATTTGCGTTATCCCAACTGGGGAGTTCATCTCTGATGGATGAGGTGATGGCGCATTCATACTTTTATGCAATCCTATCATACCTCCACCGCCATTGTCTTGACCACCAGAGGATGGACAATGCTTAGAATTAAAAGGTGATAATACATTGAAACTGTTTCCCACCATTGCATTATTTGTGTCGTTTAGTAGGCCCCCTGCCGGTATACCAATCGAACCGTTGTTGTTCATCATATTAGGATTGGCTTCACTTGCATTCATTAAACCCCTGCCTCCACCTGCTCCTAAGCCGGCAGGATTATTTATATTTGGCATACAGCCTTGCTTAATGGCTGATGGTGGTATTACGCCTATTTCATTTGATGCACAAGCAGAACCACCTATCATATCTGCTGGCATTATAATATCTTCTCCCAGATTTGGCATGTTATCAAGTTGTAAGTTAGGTGCAAGAGTTTTCGCCTGACTCATTAAATTTGCTGATATATTACGCATAGTCGTTGGATTTAGTTTATTCCCTACATTGGGACCTTGTATATTTAAAAGCGCGACTGGATTTCCAGATATTATACCACTACCCGAGGTTTCCGGAATAACTTGCATGTTTCCAGCCATCATTGGATTGCTGCCAGGTGCTTGTGAATGAAAGTCATTGCCGCCATTTTCCGGGAATAAAAACTGATTCATTTTCTTTAGTTTGGCTAATTGCTCCTCCCGATGTTGACGCTGTTGTGGCGTAAGATTTTCATCGGGCACTTTTACTCCTTGTAACGAAGGTATGGCACCATTATCATCATTCGACAATCCAGAACATCCTGGCTTTATTGTATTGCTTGAGTTTTCAGTACTTTCTAACATTTTTATGGTGTTTGATGAATCACCTGCGGGACTATTTATAACGGATCGCGACTGATCCCAGCACATCATATCATTTTCATTTAAAACACTACCTCCAGTAGAGTTACTCGACGAAGACGTTATTGTTTCTGCTCAAAGATAAAAGCATAAAATATTAACCAATAAAATTATACATTTATATTAATTAAAAAATTATAAAATGCTTGTAATTAAAATTACCTGTTTTAAGAGATAGTTTATGTGACATTTTTGGATTGCAATTTCCCGATAGCCAAGCTGGTTGTCCGCCTGAACCTAAGCCAGCTCCAGTAGGCAGTCCCCCCATTATATTAATGGTGTTTTGTCTTTGCATTTTTGTCATTTTCACAGGATTTTTTAGAAAAAAATCTTCAAAAAATGATTTTGTAGCCGGCTGGGTGCAGTGATATGCAATAATGGTAGGAAATTGACCGGCTAATACAGCTTCAGCACCCTTGTTGGCCAGTTGCGTGGAAAATACAAATATATGATTATGTTGCTGCATGTATTCCATACAATTGTTAATTCCAGTGCCACCACCACCAACAATATTCGAGCCACCAACCCCACCAGCACCCTGTGGGGGCCCATTAGTAATTGATAAATTATTAATAATAAATGATGCGTTTAAGGGTATGTTACAGTTCGTATTTGGGATATTTGGACCTATTGGTGTTGAGGTAGTAGCATCTGAACAAAATCCATCCAAAGCAGACTTTGAGTTTAAAGGGTTTGCATTGGTGTTTAAGGCATTGTTATTGTTTAAAATATTTACACTAGTTCCGGAACCTGGTCCTATTAGGCCACTTGCAGGTTGATTCAAAGAACTTTCGTCATTCTCATTACAAGCATTGCCTGGTAAACGCATTCGTTTATCGCATAAAGATGACTCATTTGATTTATCTATTTAAAATAAAATAACATAATTTTATATCAAAGTCCTTTATATTTGCATTAATGTATCCGATATGAAATGTTTTTTTTTAAGTAGAACAAGTTAAAATATTTCTTAATATCTTTAGTTACTCTACCCAGTGATTATTCTTTGTTGTAATTATATATATCCAACAGGAGAAATTTAGAAAATTTCCTAGCTCAGATATTACACCTAACCAAAGTTTAGCAAATTTAAAAAGGTGGTGATCATTACGTTAAAAATTAAAAAAACAATATATAAAAATGAAAAGAAAATATGAAAAAAATATAGTAGATGGCATATACATAAGTACACCACAACATATCGCGCACCCAGTTCATAAGTGACACAACTAAAAAATTTTAATTTTTCAGAAATCGCAATGAACTGTTTTTGACGTAAATAAAAATAGTTAAAAACAAAAACGTTGGACCATTGAATTCGAATTAAAACTATTTAGCACTTACGTAGGGATCTATTACCATTTTATTTTCTGACACAACTAAAAATAAGTCACTTCTATGAATTGCAACTTTATACCAATTGAACAATAAAGAAAGACATAACTGCTTTTTATCAACAGTTAACAATAAAAAAATACACTGATATTTTTCTTATAGATAAACAAGTGTATTGTGCATAGTTTATGCATACAAACTCGAAAAATTAACATTTTGAGTTGTGTCAGTTTTGAACTGGGTGTGCGATATGTATAAATAAAAATATTTTTCTGAATTGTTAGGGCCAATGTATTATGTTTAGCAAAACTTCAGATGTATTTTAAACAGTTTAACGAGAATTAAAGAGTTTTCTGCGATTGGACAAAAATAAAAAGTAAAAACACATTTTTAGCCGACTATCACATAAATTTGGGGAAAAGTTTGTATTTACGCGAAACACATTTATTAAAATAAATATTATTTTTTCCTTAGAATTTTTAATAAATGTTTTTTATTACGAACTTATTTGTTTTAAGACAATAAATTTTAGTTTTATTTTGTCTCAAGTTCGAAACCAGCTACGGTTTTTCATCATCAGCACTCTTTGATCGGTGGTTAGTGTTGGATGTAAATATAATCTATTTAAATCACAGTTTATTAGGAAATAGGGTGTGGTGATCAACTATTTTTTACTTTTCATTTATATTATTATTCTTTAATATCACTAGTTTTATCCTGCTCTAGCCATCAGTCTGACCGCATGAAAGCAGTTGATTGTTTTCAACAATCTTTTTTGTTTTAATTATTATTCTTTGCTTGGTTAGTGTTCAACTGAACGTTGACCAGTCATGTTATGATTGTTATGCACCGTGCCATGTGTTTTTTAATTAGAATTTTTAATAAATGTTTTTTATTACAAACTTATTTGTTTTAAGACAATTTATTTTAGTTTTATTCTGGTTTTTTAATAAACAGTTGGCACAGTAAAACCGGGAGCCAAAATTGTAGGGCGGTAATTTAATATCGTGATTTTTTGAAAAATTTAACAAGTAGGTACCTACGTACCTGTATAACAGTAATTTTCTACTGTTTCACTTTATTTTATTTAGAACATTAACAAAAATTAACATTGCTTCAAAGAATTTTTTGTTAAAGTTATATTACAGTAAATACATACATATATAAAATTTAATTAAAAAATAAAATAAAATTGCAGTTAAAAAAACATATTTAATATATATAATAATGTTTTTATTGCATATAATCCCCAAGTTTTCAGTGCAACAGCCTATACTTACCTACGCTTCGGTAGTATGGTGGACATCAATGGGTAGGAAGTGCAACATTAAGGTCCTACAGAAGGTCCAACGCATATGTTGTATCGGGATAAGCAGGGCGATCAGGACCACGCTAACGAGGGCCTTGGAGGCTGTTCTGAATGTCCAACCTATCGAGACCCGTATACGTTGAGGCGGCACTTGCGGCCAAGCGCCTACGGGCGACAAGGGAATGGATTGACCGGGGCTATAAATCCCCACATCAATATATACTGGAGCCACTCGACGGCTACACGGAAGGAACCGAGCCTTTTGACCGTATACCGGAAGTGAGAATTAAGGCTAACTGTATCGCACTGATACCGGATCGACAATCCTGGTCGAACGGAACCCTAAGGCAAACGCCTGCAGGAACGTGCTGCTATACGGATAAATCAAGGGCGGAGGGGAGAACGGGACTGGGCCTCTTTATTAAAGACCCGGAGACCGAGATCTACTTCCGCCTTCCAGACCACAACACGGTCCTGCAAGCGGAGGTCCGGGCGATACGGAATGTTTGATCTGGCTCAGGGCAAATACTGCGCCTATGGACGTGAACATCTTTACAGATAGTCAGGCGTCGATAAGAGCGATAATGTCCGATACGATTAGATCTGCGACAGTATTGGATTGCAAACGGATGATTAACGATTACTCACTGTGGTGTAATCGGGAATGAACGGGAACATAATCTGGCGATTAGAGCTGGAAAATTTCGGGCAGTGAGCCTAGAGAACTCGAAACCCTTCGTGGCAATGAAGGCGGAGTTGAAGGATTGGGCGGAAAAAACCCATCAGCAACTGTGGAGGAAGGAAACAGTTGGAAGAATGATTAAGGTCCTATGGGGTGACCCGGAGGAGGATAGGACAAGGGAGATCCTGAATTTAGGGAAACCGGAACTGAGTAGGTTGATGGGTGTACTGACAGGACACTCCAACGTACAAGCACACCTTCACCGGTTGAAGGTGGTGGAGAATACCGACTGCAGGGCGTGCTGGGAGGACATTGAGACAATGGAACATTTCCTATGTCACTGCCCTGCTTTTGCAGATGCAAGGGACCAATGTTTTGCGTCGGACACTGTGCCGGACGTGGCTGGCCTAAGAGGTGTAGGGTGGGTAGCACTAAGGAAATTCGTCCGAATGACTGATTTCCTGTGAACAGTGCGATTCTCTCGAATATCTTTCTTTTTTTCATTTATCTGCTTTTCCCCCACCCCCCCTGGAAGCGCACAACTAGCCGATCGCAGGCTTAGGTGTATGTCCTAAGGGACATGAGACCCCTCGAGGCTCCTTCTGTCGACCTAACCTAACCTAACCATATCGTACAACCATGCCGCGTAACAGAAATTTTACGGTTTCTCCGCTTTAACTGGCATGCTACAAGTTGGTCAGACAACAAGAAGACAACGCTGCACCTTTAAGAGAAAAGATATTTTCGAGATGGTAAATGGAAACTTTAGATCTCATTACATTAGCTGATAATCTTAAACCGTTGACGAGCAACTCTTTGGATTTCGGGGACAAACACGTTTTACGCAGTATATGCCTTCCAAGCCAGCTAAATATGACATAAAAATCTGGTGTGCTTCCAAAACGTTTTATCCACTTCAAGGGTAAATATTTACCAAAAAAGTTGATAATGTAAGAGATACTAATCAGGGCGAGCGTGTAGTAAAGGAGTTTGTAAACATGTACAAAAACACTGGAAGAAATGTCACCATGTACAACTATTTTCCAACATTTTCGTTAGCCAAAGAGCTGACCACTTAGAATTTTTCCGTCGTAGGCATAGTAAAAAAAACAAAAGTTATGTATCGAAGATTTTAAGCCGTCCCGAAGCCCGTTATATCTAGTTTATTTGGTTTCTCCGAAAGTGTAACGTTGGTGTCCTATGTTCCTGCTAAACACAAATCAGTTGCTTCATTGTTCACAATGCAGAAAGATAAAACTATATCTGGTCCACAAAATAAACCTGAAATAATTTTAAATTTTAATGAGACTAAGGGTGCTGTGGATACGATTGATAAAATGTCACAGTATTCCACAAGCGAGCAACATTTCGATGACCGTTAAAATTGTTTTTTAATATTTTGTACACAGCAGCTGTTGCCTAATTCATAATCTACTACATTCGCAGCGAAAGCACTTTCTTAAAAACCTTGGTGAAGACCTATGTCGTCCCCTAATATTAACCAAGTCAAAAATCCTCAAATCACATTTAATAAGGTCAGAAAAACGAAGAGAAAATATACCAAATCTATACTTTTCATGTGAATCAGTTACCGCTACAAATCAGGATGCTGATTTTGAATTCCAGGAAGGGATGCAACTGGCCGAATCAAAATAAAAGGCAATATTTGCTACCTACGCAAACTAAGAAGTAAAACACGGTAAGTTTGCGTTAAATGCAAGAAGCCAATTTGTGCAGAACACAGCGTCTGTCAAACTAAATGTGACAAGTGCCACCAAGCCTCATCATCATTATTGTATGATGTTACTATTAAATAATCAATTATGATGAAAATAATGTGTTACATAGCGTTTTTACTGAACAATAAGCTGAAATTGAAATAAGTAAAAAATACAAAATTGAATGGAGTCAAAAAACACTTCTGTACTGGTAAACTTTAACCCTTTCCAACCGGATTTTTTTTTAAGGATACACAAACATCTTTGATGTGAATTGGTTGGTTATGGCTTAAATAGTGTTCCATAGGGTGAGTTTAAGAAAATGATAACCAGAATAAGAAAATGTCGCAACAGTAAATGACTATGAGACATGTCCCAATACGTGTACATTGCCCATTTTTATTATCTGCACAGCTTCTGCATGTATTTTACACAGCAGGAAAAAGAATCCTCTTATAATTGTTCCAACCAAACCAATATCTGAAAACTGCGTTAAGCTCATGGTAGTAAAATTCCAATCAAAACAAACTTTTTATAAGATGCTGTTCGGATATATGTAGTCTATTGAAAATACTGCTGGGACACATATAAACAAAATTTAGTTTTTTGCAGAAATCAAATTTTTTTTTGGATTTTTTTTTGCCCCTATTACGGTTTACAACTCAACTATACTTCAGTTGAAATTTTGCAATTCGGTATTATGGGTAACAACTTGTGTTTGTGAGGTTGACAAAAACACAAAAAAATTACAACTCATAACTAACAGTTGTTTTATTAACAAAAAGTTGAAAGCAGTTAACTAAGATTTTTTGTTTTTTTTTTCGTTACAATAGCATCAGCTATTTATCCAACTGTCAAATCGTCACTTTTAAGACTGACAACATTAATACAATTTCAACTAAAATAAGTTGTAATCCGTAATACCAAAAAAGAGTTAAGTTGTTTTAAAGTTGAATTGTTTTAACTAAGTTCAGTTGTAAACCATAATAGGGGTATTTAATTTTTTTAAATTAATTACTAGTTTTCTACATTTATATTAATGTACCTTGTAATTTTTCAGCAAGTTATAATTCAAATCGTTTTTAGTTTTACTGAACAAAAACATTTTTTTACTCACTAAATTAGGACGTGCAACAATCAACTGCGAAACAAAAGCTTCCTTATGCACAAATTCGAAAAATAATGGAATTAAATATTGCACAAATAATCGTTTTGCATGTAAAAAACTAATGGGATAAAAAAATATAGGAATATATGTAAATAATTGCGTTTTAGTTAAATGAGAACATTTTTATGTGACACATGTATACCGTCAGGTTCGAAAGGGTTAAAGAAAAATTAAAAAAAGATAAAAAATCTTTAAAAAATTGTATCATGTCTTTACAAAATTCGAAAGAACTCAACAATTTGTTTGGTGAGCCTAAATTTCCTTCCTCGAAGCAAAATTAAGCAAGTTATTAAAGAACTAAAAACCGAACCATCACCAGGATGAGTATTGGCAAAGCGAAGGTTAAGAAATTTGGCATTTCTGGCAAGATGTTCTAGGAACTGAAGGGTATTTTATAAATATCGTAAATGGACTAAAAGGATTATTCGGCTAAGGAAAAGGAAATTGGTTTAAGTGGTAGTTTGTTACGCTCGAAAACTGTCAGTGGAGTCTTATGACTCCGTTTTGACAGGAAACTGCAATACTTCTCTAATTTATTTAACGGACTCGATGGTCCAGGGATATGGAGTGTTTAAAAAGTCTGGTTGCCTTAAGGATGATAACCAGACCTATAATTTAGATGTTAATGTTGTTAATTATTATTTCGTGAATACTAGTGGTGAAATGGATAATGAATTTGACAATACTGAAAGCCTTACATTTTTAAAGAATGGTAAAATATTTCGATGTGTCGATGAATTGGAGGTATTGGCGCCTTAGGATAAAGTAAAATGTTGTTCTGTTGGTGTTGATGCTATCTCTATTAGATTTTTAAAAATGGTATTTCCTTATATTTCTGGTTTTATATTCACCTTTTTAACTCTATTTTAATGACATCAAATATGTAGGCTGGAAAACTGTACGAATTGTCCCGATACTTAAGTAAAAAATGGGCCTGAAGATTTAAGACCAATTTCTATACTTCCTGCGCTTTTAAAAGTAAAGGAGCACCTAAAGAAGCAGATTTTAGAATACACGTCTATGAAAATTTATCACTCGCAATACGCGTTTCGCTCAGGCTACAACACTACGTAACTTCTTCTTGTTTTAACTGATCCAGTTAGGATAGATATTATTGAGGATAAATTTAGTGTCCAAATTTCGCTTGACCTCTCTAAGGCTTTTAATTTCATTAATTTTCGAAACATGACTGATAAGCTTAGAAATGTATTTGGTTTCTCTTTTTCGGCCTGTAAGCTTATATTTTTTATCTTCGTGGAAGATCTCAGTTTACTGTTATCAAAGGTGTAGATTCTAGTGTATTTATTCTTAATTCTGGCGTACCTCAGAGATCAGTTCTTGGACCCCTGTTGTTCATTCTTTATGTAAATGATCTGCCTAGCTTGGTTAAAACTGCTGGGTAAACCTTATCTATTTGCTGATGGCATAGCGCTACTTTCTAGTTGCAATCGTAATTTTCCGAATGTTTTGTAAAATAACATAGAATATTCCCTTTAAATTATTTGATCGGACCTCACGTAATTATTTGTCTATAAATGCTTCAAAGACTAAGAGAATTGTTTCTGGTCCTTTGGATCGTTGACTATTTTTATTAATAGTATACATGTTGAATTAATGAATCGTATTAAGTTTTTAGGTATTGTTTGAATAACAACCTTAAATTTGATACGCTCATTGACCTCATTATTTCTAGAATATTGCAAACTTTACGAAAACTACATTCTACAAATTCTTTTTACCCCTTGTATATACGACATAGGTTGGCTTATGCACTTATGATGTCTCAAATTTTATATGGGCTTGGGGTCACACCTAGGACTGCATCATTTGATTTATCAAGGATTACCCGTACGGTTAATACTATTGTTCGGTTTGTTTATAACATATTTCCCGTTATGTTGAACAATTCTTAGGATGTACTTTTTAGAATTTCTTAAAGCATGATATTTTTTCATAGAATAATAAGTACTGGCAGACCACTGCAATTGCGTAATAGATTTTTTTATACCCTTCACACATGTGGCAAGGATATAAATAGGTTTGTCATTCCGTTTGTATTTTCTACAATATTCATTTGTGACCCCATAAAGTATATATATTCTGGAATCATATAGATAGAGAAGTTGATTTAGCCATGTCCTTGCGTTGGTTGAAATCAAGTTTTTGTAGCTCTTATAGGTCACCCAGAAGTTTAAATTGACATGAAATTTACTTTATTCGAAAGATAATCTTCTGACATTACAATTTAAATATGATTTTAGGTATATGATTGCCATGGCTGGCTCGGACGTAGTCTAATCGATTACGTTTTTCAACATGTGTGGCCGTATATCGGCAATAACGCGGCGAATGTTTTCCTCCAAGTGGTCAATCGTTTTGGGCTTATCGGTGTAGACTAGTGTAGTGACTTAATTAAAGACTAATCAATATTTTATTATTTGATTTATTTAAATAAAAAGAATATTTAACAATGTTTATGTCACTGTTATAATGTCACTGCAACATCAGGTCATTTCCGGCAAACTGGCAACCCAGTACAGTTGACTTTTGTCGTCTGTGCGGGGATGCAAAGGAAACGGCATCGGTGGAGCACCTATTATGCCGTTGTCCAGTACTCGCTGGTAGACTACATCGATACTTCGGTGATTTCTATGTCGACAACCTAACGACACTATCGGACTGTGACTAGGGTTTGGGAAACGGGAATTCCCGCCCGGGAACGAACGTACAACTGTTCCCGGGAAAATTTTACCTAAATTCCCGGAAAAACGGGGAATTAAAAAAGTCCAGTATATGTATATAGAAATGTACATATGTATCTAATTAAATTAACTAACTTGGAAACCAGTGTTGCCAGTTTTTTTTTGAGCTTCCTCGCCAAATAGGCAAAAAATATCGCCAAAAATTGCCAATATGTACATATATACAATTGTAATTCAAACAATTTTTTTTTGTTTTTTCATTACAAATAACAAAAAATAAAACAACAAGAAATTTAGATGCTATCAAATATCGCCAAATTACCCCAAAAATCGCCAATATAAAAATATGTTTTATATACTTTTTTTAAACTATTATATGTATTTGTCATATTTTTATTATTTATTGAACTTATTTATTATAAATTTATTGTTGGATTTTATTTTAGCTTACAGTTCTTATATTTTGAAAGTGTGATATGTTGAGAATGTTATTATTTTTTTTTAAAAATTCAGTTTTCCCATTTGATATTAGCCGAGTGGAATACATTTTCGAAACCACCTACGATTTCATCGTCAGCACTCTTTTTTCTCATCAGAACTACTGTTACTGAATGTAAATTTTATCTTTTTAAGCTACAATATTATAGAAATAGCAACTGGAACTTGCTCTCTCATATAATTAATGTTAAGGTGAGACAGAACCATATTTACAATTGACCATATTTATTCTCCTGTCAGTTATCACATATTTTTTTTATATAATTAGTTATCCTTTAGATAACATAGTATGCATATTGCATAGTCGTATTTTTCCCTAATAATAACATTCTTAACATATCACACTTTGAAAATAAAAGAACTTTAGGCCAAAATAATATTCATTAATAAATATTATATGTATTTGTATTTTCTTTTTTGAAAATTAAATAAAATACATAAAAAAATTCGGTCATATGTATTATATACATAAAAAATAGCATTGTTCATAACAATTAATATATAAAATGCTTTAATAGAAAACTTTATAATATAAAAAAATACATTAAAAAACATGAAGGCTAATTAACAAAGCTTCTTCAACCTTGAGATCAAAAGTGTGAATTTAAATTCTAATTAGTAAAAAAAATTATGGGTTAATTACACAAATCAATAATTGAACCGAAACCTGCATTTTCTTTATTTTCGATTTCAATACTACTTTTGAATTAAATCTTAAAATTATGTCTTCAGTTGATGTGACAAAAAGATTTTAAAAAAATTTGTTGAAATTATTTACAAAATATCACCAAATACTTGAAAATTAGCCAAGAATCTCGCCAATCGCCATTCTAAAATGTATATCGCCATAAACGATTTTATATCGCCACGTTTGGCGAGATATCGCCATATCTGACAGCACTGTTTGAAACTAAAAATTAAAAATATGAATGTTTTCAACATTATTACCGCTTTTTGATTATAAAGTGCTTACAACATTTAGCAAATACAGCTATGTATAAAAAAAAAAGTTAAGGAATTTTTTCTGAAAAAACTTTTTAATACAAGTGAATAAATTGTTTTATTAAATGTTTTGTGATTTTATACCTACCTTTTTTATAATCAACGTCGTATCTAAATGCTAATAATTTTTAAAAGTAAATGCAGAGTTTGTAAGTACATTTTTTTTATTATTAATTAATCAATTTTTATAAAAATACTTTATTTGAAAAATATTACACAAAATAAAAAAAAATGTTTAAATTTTATATTTTATTTAAAAAATATAAAAATTTAAGTTTTTGCTTGTTTCCGGACAAATTTTAGCTGTTAATTACATATATACATATAAAAAATTGTTTTAAATAAACCTTACCATATGCGTCTTGGCAAAAAAATATTTCTTTGTTGTTTTTTGTTTTTTGCGGTTTTTAAAAAAACAAATTTTGTATGAAAAATACTTTTTTTGGCACAAGTTTCACGATATCTTTAAAACTACTGAGCAGATTTATTAACAATGTAAGCATATATTCAAGATAATATTTTTTGTCGAATTTTGGATTTCTCATCTTACTGCATAGGACAAACATCTTACTGAATAGGACAAGCAAGCCTGCAACTGCCCTCATTTTTTACATAAGGCTATATCTCAAAAACTAGAGCTATTAAAAATATTATATTTATATATTTGAATTTTTCATAATATATATAATCAATGGCAGCTAAAATTTGTCCGGGAACAAGCAAAAACTTCGGTTTTGTTAAGTAGTATTTTGTATGCACGTAATTTTTATTTAAATAAAATTTAAAATTAAAAAATTGTTCTAATGTTGTGTAATATTTTCTTAGAAGCCCTTTAAATTCCAACATGGCACTTAGTGGCAATAAAAATAAGGGGTTCATCATTAACACATATTTCTTTAGAATTTTAACAATACAACTTTTTGAGATAAATGCCCGCTAAATAAAAATTGCGAAATTCACATACTATTTAAAAGGAAATTTTATTGCCTGTTAAATGAGTTCAACATAAATAACGAAACTTATATTGATCAAAATATATATATGATTTTGTAAATCTACTTTAGTACATTTTTGTCAATTTTTAAAAGTTTCAATTCCTTAAGTTTCGCGACCTAGATGTCAGGGATAACTTCTGCACCAAATTTTATTAAATTCAAAGGGGTGAAGGTCCAAAATCGTCATTTCGTTGGTTTTATTTAATTTGTTTGTTTTTTTTTTTGTTGTTATTTACAACATAATATACTTTAATAAAATAATGACTATCTCTAGAGTTTTAAGTAATTTAAAATAAAATATTCTCCCCGGGAACGCGATTTTTTCATTCCCGTTTTCCGGGAAGCAGAAAAGTCCGGGAAATCCCAAACCCTAACTGTGACCCATACGCTATGCTAGGCTACGCTAAAGGCCTGAAATGGCTAACGGCGGCAAATGCCTAGCCCCGTACACCTTCGCACACTCGACCATCCTCCCTTTCTACTTATTCTACTTCTTCTTGTACATTTCTATCTTTTTCTCTTTCAAGGACAATCACAATGGACAATTCTGTCTCTGGTTGAAATGGTGAACTCATTCATGGTGAAATGGTAAACTCATTCATGGTGAAATGGTGAACTCATCATGGCTCTATGGCGGTCATCCTTTACCAGCATCGTTTTTAAAGAAGTAGGACCCATGATTCCACCAGCCCATAAATCACACCAAACAGTCAGTTTTTCTGGATGTAACGGTGTCTCAACATTCAGTTGAGGATTATCACCACTCCAAATACGGCAGTTTTGTTTCTTGACGTATCCATTCAAACAAAAGTGAGTTTCATCTTTAAACAAAATTCGCTTATGAAAATTGGGATCAACGGCAATTTTTTTTTTAAACAAATTTGCACAATTTGAAGCGTTGTTCAGGCGTCAGTCTATTCATGTTGAAATGCCAAACCAAACTAAACACTAATCAATTGGCAGCTGACAAAATGGCCGCCAGTTAAAAAAGTGTTGCTAACTTAAAGTTTAATACCTGTATAAAAAACACCCTTTATGTGGGTGGTATAAAACTTTTGGAAATATTATCGAGAAAATCGGTATTGAAAACTGTCAATATCCATTAATAGCCGGCTGAGATATAAGCAAAAATAGACGACCACCTTTTCTTTTCTTTACACCAAAAAAAATAATATTTGGCAGCTTTTGGATAAACTACAGGGCTTTGTATTACTTTATTAAATAAGTAAATAATATAAAATATAAATAAATAATTTCATCTTTTAATATTTCTTATATTATACCTACACGTGGTGAAGGGATTAATTTTTTGTATAGGAAAAAAAATAGAACGTTGCATTATTGTTGTAAATTGCTATTATCTTGTACTTGACAATAAAACTTTTAAAATGAGTTTTATAACAACACTAGATTTGATTTGAAAGAAATCTGATAGCACTGACACTCTAAAAATACTGATACAAAAATTTCAATTGACCCTTTCTTTTCTAAAAAATGTTTACATTAAGAAATATTTATTTTCTTTTAATCAAAAACAAAAAAAACATTGATTTTGTTTTTTATAGCAACATTTATTTTTTTAGGGTATAAAAAGATGTAAACGATTAAAATGATGGCTGTTGGATACCGGAGTTTTTCCAGAAAAATTTAGTGTTTAATTTTTATTAAAAATTTTATTGCTGTAACAAACATTTTGCCATAAACATGAGAAATTTGCAAAAAAAAATTATTTCATTAATAAACAAGTAAGAGCGCTATATTTTTTGTTTATATCTCAAAAAAACTGTTTTTTTAAATTTCTTACACACAAATATAATTCATTTTTGTGTAAAAAAAAAATTTTTTTTTTTGCTTATATCTCGAATTTTTTTTGCCTATATCTCGAAAAAAATTTTTTGCTATCTCAAAATAATTTCTTTAATGAAATTTCTCAAAAAACATGTCCTACACACAAATATAATCATTTTTGTGTAAAAAAAAATATTAAAAAAATTTGTTTTTGCTTATATCTCGTTAATTTTCGGATTTTGGTGATTTTTAAAAGCAAGCATCCGTGTCCGTACGACATCGGGGGGCTGCGAAAAGTTGATTTCAACAGACGGACATGGCTAAATCGACTTCCCTATCTATAAGGATTCAGAATATATGTACTTGATGGGGTCGCAAATGAATATTGTAGAAATTACAAACGGAATGACAAACTTATTTATACCCTTATAGTCTTAGGTAAAGGGTATAAAAATAGGTAGTCGTCTTTTTTGGCCTATACCTCGGTCAATTATTAAGTGATTTTACTGGATTTCAATAGCGAATTTCTGATTGTTTGATACCACTAGCGCGTCCGTACGTCATCGGATGCTGCGAAAACTTGATTTCAACAGACGGATAGACGGACGACTTCCCTATCTATAAGGATTCAGAATATATATACTTTATGGGGTCACAAATGAATATTGTAGAAATTACAAACGGAATGACAAACTTATATATACCCTTGTCACCTGTGGTGAAGGGTATAATAAATGTCCAAATCATTCAAAACTATGGGTACAATAATATATAAATTTTCATGATACTTTTTATTTGTTGCAATGTTCATTGAATTTTTTTCTTATTTTTGGCGCAAATGTTTAATATTTGCATATATACACTTATGATTGTGAACTTGTGTTGTGCATACTGCAACGCAAAAAAGTGACATAACTTAAACAACAAACACGGTTTGTAAAAATTGTATAGCCTCTATTCTACACCTAATAAAAACAGTTTGGGCTAAAACCGGCACCCAATTTTTGAAATATTGAGAAGCTACAACTGTATAGGTGACAGCAACGCAAAAACGAGTGCTTAAATTTGATGAATTCCCATTTAAAATTCTAAAACAACTTAGACATTGAAAAAAACTCTCACATATAAAACACATCACAAAACATCTTATTTTAAACAAATAAACAGTAATATTTAGTCCTACCTTTGCAAAAGCGAATTTCAATAAAGAAAAGCTAATATAACTATTAAAAGAACAAAAAATATGTCAATATGAAATATGGACACTTTTTAACTTATTGATAAACCAAATATTTGCGTTCCGGCTAGATAAAGCATTTGGACCACTGCACACTGGCCGAAATAAATGATATAGCGGCATTTAATTCAAATTTTGAAACTTTCAAATCGATAAA
>NDXZ01037450.1:580-17595 GCA_003055125.1 Paykullia maculata | reverse complement strand
TTTTTTTTTTTTTTCATTATTTTTTCCTTGCAGCAATTGCAACATTTGAGGCAAAAGGCCAAAGCTTTAACAAATATGGCTGCCATTGTACCATATCGTATGCCAGGCGATAC
Organism: Paykullia maculata; assembly: GCA_003055125.1. Taxonomy (NCBI): domain Eukaryota; kingdom Metazoa; phylum Arthropoda; class Insecta; order Diptera; family Rhinophoridae; genus Paykullia; species Paykullia maculata. The sequence continues at coordinate 17,482 of NDXZ01037450.1, read as the reverse complement.
AAACAAACGCCTGGTTCAAACGGAAATTTTAATGCATTAAATAATTATTAAGTTTCAGTTGAAATAAGAAAATTTAATAACAAATAAAAAAAATTCCATTTTGGATAAGTAATTTTAAGATATTTATTTGTTTAATGTTGGTTAAAGGAAAGTTAGAATTTTTAAATTTTAATATTAAATAACAAAAAAAAAATTTTTTATTTCTTTTTTTTTTAGGTGGTTTTAGATTTTTTTTTAAATTTATTTTTGTTTTTTAAAAAATAATTTTTTTTAATAAAAACTTTGATTTTATTAAGTCTTTTTTTTTTGTTTAATTAAATTTTATATTTAAGTTTGTCTGGTTTAATTATTTTTTTTTAACTTTTTATAAACTACGAAATTTTTTTAATTCTATTCAATTCTTGCCTTTAGAGATGTGAAAGAATAATATGGTCGGCATAAACTAGGTTTAGCTTTCTTTTGATGACCTATGTGATCCCCCCACCACTGTATTCACATGAAAATCTTGTTATAACTTTAGCCAATACGACGTTTGTTAAATTTAAAAAAATATCAAAAATTTATAAAAAAAACACTCATTTATAATTTGTTTAATATGGAATTTTATTCGTAAGCAATAACACTTTTTACCCTTTAATAGCCACCCATTATTTTAATTATTGCTATTTTAAATATAACATATAACAAACAGTTGTATATGTATGTATGTGATAAGTTTATAGTATAAAAAATATTGTTTGCCCTTTAGCGTAAGCTTAACACAAAAAAAAAATATTACAACAAGATTAATGCTAAATTAGTTTTATAAATAAAATATGTCTTTTTTTGTTGTTATTAAAAATTCTTAAAAATTTCATTATTTTTAATAAATGCAGTTTTCTAATATAAGTTTGTGTGTATGTACATACATATATGCGTCAAACTGGCTTAAAGCTTAAAACAAAGACGAAAACCTAATCAAAAACCTTTATCTTATTGCAACAAGGATATGGATAAATCAAATGCATTATTAATTAAACTTATAAATTATACTCTATTTTATTTTATGACAAATGCTAAATACCACTAAATTCTAACAATAAGCAGCTGTATAGTTATACCCAGTTAAGATCATATGTATATTAAATATGTTTGTAGACAATATGAAAAGTCATTATGTATGCATGTATGTATTTATAGTATATTATATATTATTTTTGTTAAAAACTAAAAACGACCTTTGTGTGTATTGCGAATGTTTATGTATGTAAGTGGGTGTTAAAGATAAGTCAAATTATTTTTAGCCCATGTATTGATAGGAGGCACATACAGGCTCCTGATGCCCAGCATGTGGTGATGCTTGCAATGACAGACATTGCAAATGACAGGAACGACACAAAAGACGACCATCCAGTGGATAGCAACGTTTATCCGGTTCATCGGTTAATTGCATGCCACAATCTTCACAAATATAACAGTCGACATGAAAATCTTTGTCCATGGAAACAACCCGTACAGTTTCATCAGTACCTTCAACAGGTGTGATGCCTAAAAACCAATAAATAAACGCATTCATTAAACTAAAGTTTGTAACGTTAAGTGAAATTAATACGTGATAAATGACTAACCCTTGCCACAGCTGGCACATTTTGGTGCAAACATGCGGTGATAATCGTTAACACAATAGATTTTATGATCAACATCCACGGTAAAAGGTACACCGTCGAGACATTCATTGCAAATGCAGCAACGGAAACAGCCAGGATGATAAGATTTGCCCATAGCTTGAAGAATCTAAAATTGAAGTGAAATATTTAAACAACAATTAATGATTGTGAAGTAAAATAACGACAAATTATAGTAAGAAGCAAAAACAATAACAAGTTTAAAAGAACAAAAAATTAAATGTCGCCAAATTACAAAAGCACAAAAATCAACAAACTTTTTACAAAATAACATAAAAGGCCTAAATACAGAAATATAATACAAAAATTTAAAAACAAACAAAAAACTAAACAATCGATAAACGAAAAAAATTTAAAAAAAAAACAAACAAAAATCGCTTAAATGGGGTTAAGCCGGGGTTAAAGGTTTTTATTATGTAAATTTTTTATTAGTGTTTTTTTTTTTGTATTTTTACGTTTTTTTTTTACTTGGCTGTTTTTGCACTTTTTCATTTCTTCGGTAAATAACCATTATTTTTTCTAATTTGGCGACAATTCATATTTTAAAAATTATCTTTTACAAGTGAGCGAATGTCTTGGTTTTTTCTTGTCACGCGTAAATCACTCATGATACTTTCATGTACTATAATTATTTATAGCAAATAAAAAAGACTGTCAGAATTGATAATGTATTTTAAAACATCTTACAAGTGTAAAAACATTGTTTTTTAATTTTTTCCATTTTCTAGCCATTTTCAAATAACTTATCCCTTTATTGACCAATTTAACCAATATTTTCTAGCAATGCCCTCGAAAGTATATCACAAAAAGCACTAATAAGAGATGACTTCCCTATTTGTCTTTAATATTTGCAAATTGATTGACAAACTTGTTTATAATATGTACTGTCATTCACGATTTAGTACTTACCATTTCCATTATCAAATGACCACAAATGGCACACTTTTCGGCAGTTTGTTGAAAACCCGAATACTAAAACAAAATTTTCAAAAAAGTTTTACACATTATTATAAATATGTATCAAGTAAAGTTAAAATAATAAAAATCCCACCATATAATCCTCCTCACAATAGACTCGACCATGTACATTATAAAAGGCCTTACCACGCAAGGCCCGACCACAAGAACAACAAATAAAACAGTTGGTATGATATAAATTGCCCATGGCCTGGCAAGCCTGACCGGCGCCTTTAACTTTCTCGCCACAAGTATGGCAAATACCTAAAAGAAAGAAAAAAATGTGCAAACATTTTAAGGGTATAAATAATAAATTTATCAGTTATATTGTTTTCCTACACCTGTGTTAAAATCTATTTCACACACTGTAGGAGAGGTTTTAAATCTATTAAAAGACCTAATTTGCACAAGTTTTTCCAGTAGAAAAACAAAATAATAATATAAATATAAGTTCCAAAAAAGTTTGTATATCTAAGGAGTTGATGTATATTCAAAACCTTAATACAATACATCCGAAAGACTTACCAAAATATTCACCCTGTTCTTCACTTTGTTCGATCTCTTCTTCCAGCTGTCGTGTTAATTCCTCAATTTTTCTTTGGGCCTCAGAGGGGCCAGCCGGGCGTGGCGGTGTAACACTATAAGGCAAAAGATTTTTCGCTAAACCGCCTAAAGAAAATCGTAATAAAAAAAACTTATGTATTTCAATTTTGAAATTGTAAAACAAAGCGTTAACTAACCAGTACTACTTGTTTGTGATGGTGTTGGCGATATAGCATTGTTATTGCCACTTAGATTATTGTTAATATTGGCTTGCTGAATGGGTGTAAATAATTTACTATTGTTTGCCGAGCCGGTAGGTGAGACTCTACGGGCTTCAATGGCGGCCGCAAGACTTGATTTCTGTTGTGGATTTTCAGCACAATATGATGGCAGCGGCTTTTGCGGTTTCATCATGGACGCATTATTAAAGTTAGCTGTCATGCATACATAATCTGAACTATTGATATCTTCAATATAATTTGGATTAACTGAAACATTAATGCCAGCTGAATGGTGCTAAAAAAAAGAAGGTCAAAAAAAGTAATTTCGGCAATTTATAAAAAAAAAACAACAGATATATTTCGGCATAAATTCCAATTGAATATTAAACCATATATTTGTTCAATATTAATTAAAAACCTATAGAAAATAACTTCATAACTTTAATTTGGCTAAAGAAGTCTAGTTTAGGGTAAAAGTAAAAGGAAGCATGTAACACGTACATATATTCTATTGGTAATTTTAAATTTCATACATGCATTTCTTTCGGTATTAAGAGATTTTTTAATTTAAATGAACCAAAGAAAAAACTGTTATCGATTTTCATTTATAACTTTTTTCCTTTCAGGGAAGGTTTACATTTTGCAAATACGATATAATTTACAGTATACATATACATATGTATGTACATTATATTATTACATTGTGCTGTTACAAAATGTTTTCTATGAACAAAATCTATTTGAAAAAAATTGGAAAAAAAAGTATTTCAAACTTACCATTGTCTTAAGTGGCGTATGTTGATGGAGTTTGTAGTCGTTAGCACTAGATACCGAACTAGCATAGGATTTTGAGGGCGACACCGATGTATTACACATTTGACTGGGTAAGGAAAGATTACGATAACGTTGGGTTGGAGAATTTGGCTCCCTAACGGCGACTAAGCTGCTAACACCAACGCCAGTGACACCAGAATTCTTTAAGGATGAATTGGAAGTACTGCGACGATGGATGGGAGAAGCCAATAAATCCAAATTATTATGTAAATCATTGGAATGTTCTGCGATAACTTGAGATTTTTGCTGCTGCTGTTGTTGTTGTTGATGTTGATGTTGTTGATGTTGTAAAGCACGTGGTGTTAGACTGCTGTGATGTTGGGGCGAGGATAAAACATCCATATTATGATGTTGATATATAGTGGCAGTAGCTGGAGAAGCCTGAGGTTGCGCGCGTTGACCAGAATTTGGAATAATACGCATATTTTCATATATTGGTGCCGAATCGGGATCAGGCACGGGTGTGTGGGCATATCTTAGGACATGAACTCCACTACCGGGGGGTACCGGTAAAACATTTGAATGAGGTGCTAACTGCGTCTGCATTACTATATAGTGTCCACGTTGTATGGGTGTAGGTTGACCCATGGCTGCGGGACTTTGGGGTTGAGCTCGCCTATTGATAGAATCAAAGTGCTTAGCGGAGGCACTCAATGCTCCAGGCGAAGCACTTTGAAAGAAATCTAAATTCTCATAAACCGGTGAATGACGTTTCGATGTGGTAATCTCATAATGATCGTTTGGCCCAATATTATGAACACCATTGAAGGGCATTTCCGTAATCAGCCGGGATGGCAAGTGCTGCTGTTGTTGCTGCTGCAAATGCAATTGTTCAATTTGCTTAGGTGTGGCATATTTTGAAGCCGCTACTACATTATGACGTTCATACATCCGATATTCTTCACCCATTTGTTGCTGCTGTTGGGCCAGTTGTCTTTGCTGGAATCTCTGTCGGGAATCGTTTAGCATTGTTGGAGATGCTGAACTAGTTGTCAGACTATTATTACCATTACTATTGCCACTTATATGTAAACGTTGCATTAAAGTCTCATAATCAGACTCAATAGATGTGTGTGGTCTTAATGCCATTTTATCGTAGAATTTTATCAATTACCTTAATTTCTCTATTAAAAACTATTACACGTTTTTTTTCTGTAATATAAGCAACGCCCTTTGTGTGGGGTATAAAAGTTTAACGACTTTAATTGTCCTCTTTTTCTAAAAGATTTCGTCAATCCACCTGAATGTAAAAGAAAAAAAAAATTCCACAAAAAACTAACAAATTCAAGTGTTGATACAACATCATCAAATACCAACAAAAACGAGATGCCAGCTTTATGTACATAAATGTGTAATGATAACAAATGGAGATTATACTTGAATACTGATGGTATTTTGAAATTTATATATGTATTTAAAAGAAGCATATCCAAAGTATTTCGAATTCTGTCTAAAAATAAATCATATTGTCATATTTTATTATTTATTGAACTTTTTAATCTATAAATAAAAATTACATTCCCGATGTATCACACTCTCAAAATCTTAGAACTTTAGGCCAAAATTAATAATTAATAAATCCTTTTTTAAAAAATTAAACCTTTCTAGAAAACCGTATATTTGATTTCTAAAATTTTCCATTTACAGAGCGTTCTAGAGTTAAAGCATTAGAAAACTAATTAGCATGATATTTCTAGGATGGCGTTATATGAACACCTAAATTAAATTAGTTTTTAAGGGAACAATTTTTTATTTTATTAAATTCCAAATGTAAGTTAAACTGATTTAAGATTAATTTTTTTTCAAAAAAAAAAAAAATATTGAAATAAAATTGAAAACTATGAATATGTAATTGATACCAAGCAATAATTTAATTTTCCATCCCTGCACTGTATAAATGACAGTTTTTAATTTAAGAGACATTTTTTGCCAAGAATATAGTGTTTTTTAGTGTTTATCAACAATTGTTTAGAACATGGATGAATCCTTCTTAATTAATGAAAGCCTTTGTCGCATTTGCTTAGAGGATAAAGGTGTATTAAACTGGAATGAAGAAATTATAGAATTCTGTGGTACAAGCTACAAAGATTGCTACTTCAAATACACTGGATTACAAGAGGATGGTAGTAAGATAATTCAAATAAAACTCCAACTAACATTAATTTTATATGTTTTTAGCTTTAGAATTATTTCCAGAAAGTCTATGTGAAATATGTTCTAGTGAATTCAAAAATGCGCATTTATTGTTTAAAAAGGCTTTAGAATCATTTAAAAATCTTCAAAATGCACTTACTGCGAAAAGGAATAAAATACAAATTTCTATCAGTAGTGATGATTATAAAACAAGTGATACGTTTAAAGTAGAACTTTCCACAGAATATAATTTTCTAATGGTTACAGAAGAGAAAACATGTCCTACTTACACAGATGACGAGGAAAGTTTTCTTCTGACAAAAATTTGTCGGGAAAACATTAGGGAGGAAATATCAACGAGTAAAGATGGTCCAATTGATAATGAACACTTTGTCGAAATTAAACGTTGCAAACCACCCACCAAAGATTTATTGAAACAAAAAGTAAACGAAATTGCTGATACAAAATCATGTACTAACAAGCAAGGCAGGCGAGGTCAGAAGTATTTATGTGCATATTGTTGTAAGTAAAGGTTTTTAGCATATTAATGTTTTATAGGTAACAACCTACCTAAAGTATTTACATACATATGTACATGCAAATATGTACCTATGAATGCTTTATCCTTATAAAATTCTAGGAAGTTCCTAAGAATAAGTATTTTATACATTAGTGCTATGATATTTAAAAATTAATATCGCACCAGGTCGATACAATAGTCAACACCAAACTCCCACATAAATAAAAAATATCCACAGCCTTAGTTTTATTATTAAAGAGTTAGTTTAAAATTGGCATGACAGTACAGTGTGCATATTGCAACTGCCGAAAATACGTCTTGCAGTAAATGTTTTGTTTTTTTTATGATATGTTGAGAAAGTAGCTTATTTACAATTTTTTGCTTAGAAAAATTAAAAATTTTGAATTAAAGATTTTTTGAACCGGTGCGATATAAACAACGGTACATTTGCACTAACATACTTACGCATATGTATGTTTGTACATATGTATGTATTTTGAGTACAGCTTTAATCGTCAACGATAGAACCTCGTTAAAAAATCATGAAGCCACTCACAATGAAAATAGAGAGCGCAATTACACTTGTGCCCAATGCGGTGTTAAATTATACACAAAAATAGCATTGAGAAATCATATGGAAATTCATGCAGAAAACCGAAAAAAGAGATTTAAATGTGAGTTTTGCGAAAAATCCTTCTTTAATCGAGGAGCATGTAATGTTCACAGACGTATACATCTCGGGCAGATGGTACCATGCCCGATATGCTCTAAAGAATTTTATCGCCAAATTGATTTAGATAAACATTTGCCGAAACATTCAGTAGCGCCTATACAGAAACACGCCGAACAGGTATGTACATACATACATACATATGTATACGTATGTATTAATGTGCTTATTATGTTTTTACAAAAATTTGTTTTATTTCGATCAAAAGGTAAAGTACACAATAGAGTGTAAATTTTGCAACAAGACTGTTGCTACCACAAAATGGAAAGAACATAAAGCTATTCACCTTAATCAACCAGCAATGAAATGTAAAATTTGTGAAAAGGATTTTTTCTCTAGAGACAAGTAATTTAAGTAAAACGAATAATATTGTACATTTAAAAATAATTATCTTTATATTCCTTTCTCTTACAGATGCGTACGGCATTTAAAACGGTTTCATCGCAAGACCAGAGATGAATATGATAAACTCATTTATTGCTATGAGGACTGCACGAAACGTATATCTCATTTAATGATAAAACAGCAAAATGTTGTACAAACAATATATCAATCTAATTAAAAATAACGCTTTAAACAAAACAGGGAACTTTATTTTCATTTTAAAAATGCCTATTGTCGAATAAATTTTAAATTTTCTCAAGTGTTGATATTAACTAAGTGTAAAAAAATTCATTAGATTTGCAACATTGTTTTCTGTGACAGGGTTTGAGAGTTATCGATTGTATTGAAATTAATTTTGCTTGTTTTCAATGATAAAATTATTTTGAATAAAATGTAGTTCTATTCGTAAAAATTATAGGGCGTATTTTTACAATATTCTACGATAATATTCTTTAAAGTTAAATACATTTCACTGTATGTGTTTTTTTTGACAATTTCATGAAATAGTTTTGATGAGATTTCTAATGAGAAGAACCATTTCATGATATATCTCTATGTAAGGTAAATCCTCATGACATTGTAACTGAGTATTTTATAAAGGATTCCAAATAGACAATTGTTAATATATATCATGTTTATTTATAAAAAAAACATAAAAAGGTATACAAACATTTTTGATAATTAAGAATTAACGTATTTAAAAAACAAGTAAGAGCGCTATATTTGGCTGTGCCATATATTATACCTATACCCTTTACTACGTGTATTTACGTAAAAAAAAAATTTTTTTTGCCGATATCTCGAAAAAAAATTTATATTTCTCAAAAGGCATGTCAATTTTTGATTGTTTGATACCAATGACGCGTCTGTGCGACATCGGGGGGCTAAGAAAACTTGACTTCAACAGACGGACGACTTCCCTATCTATAAGGATTCAGAATATATATACTTTATGGGGTCGCAAATAAATATTGTAGAAATTACAAACGGAATGACAAACTTATATATACCCTTATCACCATAAGTGAAGGGTATAAAAATAAATACGAACTGCTTCCCCTGAAATTAGTCTGTGTTAAAATTTTGAGAACCTAGATTTATTTAGTAAGAAAATACATAAAAGTAAGCACAAAAATTGGGAAATAAAAATTAAGCAAGAATTGAATACGTAAATCAATCGATTTGTATCAGTCAAAAGTAAATACATTTTTTACTTTGAAAATGTAAATAAATACTTAAACATATATAAGACTGTGTTTAGGCAGGTATAATTAAAACCGGTTATTCGGGGTTTGTACATCTTTTTTTTACTCGCTAAAATATGCTAAGACTTGTAAGAAAAAAATTATAGTTATCATCACTTTTAATCAGCTGGCTTCAGTCTTAAAAAATTTTCCAATATGGTTGCACGTATTCATTTCTAAAAAAATCTCGAAAACAAGTGATTTTATTTTACAGATAAATTGGTCATATTTAAGTACATATATTTTTATTATTTAAATAATTTTAAGCAAAACCTCTTTAAAATGGATTTCGGTACTTTACTGCATATGGCGAAGAAAAACAGTCAAGATAATAAAAATGATGTAAGTAAATAAGAAAAAAATGTTAAAAATACTATGTACCTACATATATACATAAAATCATAATAATATGGTGCATTAAGAAAAAAATATTCCATATGTGAACTAAATTACTTTAATTTAATTAACTTAAACTTGTTTTGATTTTCTTCTTTTCATTTAGAGCAAATACTACCGCACAAAGTTTGCTCCACCTAAAAAGGAGTCAAAAGAGAAAAAATTATCTGAAAATATTCAAAAGTTCTTGCGAAAAAAAGAGGAGGAGGAGAGGAAGAAACAAGAGGAACAACAACTTAAAGTCAATCAACTTATAGCAATGAGAGATGAAAAGTCTAAGAATAAAATTCGTAAAATGTTGAAAGTCACTAAATCGGCAAATCGTTCTGTATTAGAAGATGCCGTTAATACAGAGCACACAGCCGTTACAATGCAAGGACCCGATCAGCCGGATCAGGATGACTATGGCTATGTATCAATAGAGGCCAATTCATTTTATCAGAAATATATAGATAAGGTAAGCTTGTCATGTCACTTCTGGAGCAAACATTTAATCAACTTTTTTTTTTACATTTCCCTAAAAAAAATTGTTAATAAGAAAAGTTTATTAATAAACAATGTTTAGATCGTTAATATTTTTTATACATTATCATTCATCGAAATTTTGTATAACATGATGCCTCCCTTGTAAATCTGATTCAGAATATGTATATTCCACCAATTCACAGTTACTTTTTAAAATCGCTTTCTCCAAAGCATATCATTTCCTACAGATTTTCTAAAGTAAACATAAACAAGTAAAATAATATTCTCGAAAATTGTTTTACCTCTGTTTTCCTCTTTTTATACCCTTCACACATGTGGTAAGGGTATATATAGGTTTGTCATTCCGTTAGTAATTTCTATAATATTAATTTGCGACCCTATAAAGTATATATATATTTGGGATCCTTATAGATAGGGAAGTTGATTTAGCCATGTCCGTATATCCGTCTGTATGTTGAAATCAAGTTTACGTAGCTCCCATAGATTACCCAGGGTTGTATGTGGTATTAAACTTTTGGAAATACTTTTGAGAAAATCGGTATTTTTTACTAAAAAATTATTCTATTTGTGTGTAAGACATGTCTTTTGCGTAATTTTAAAATAAAAAAATTTTCGATTTTTAAGCCAAAAAATTTTTAAATTTTTTGTTTGTTTTTTTACGCAAAAATGATTATATTTGTGGGTAAGACATGTCAATTGGGGGAAAAAATTTTTTTTCTAACACAAAAATGATTATATTTGTGTGTTTTGAAAAAAAATTTACAAAACTACACACATAGATACACGTGCTGAAGGGTATATAAGATTCGGCATATCTGAATATAGCGCTCTTACTTGTTTATCTGTAGCATCATCATCGATCGGGTTAATGTCGAACTCTAAAATTATCTCTTAATTTTTTTTTTGTTTTTATTATTTTCCTCTTAAATGTCAGAACCGGAATTTTAATACCATTGTCACGGGACTTATTTCTACAAACATAAAAATACCAAAATTTACAAATGTTTCTACGATTTCCTATATTAACAAATTGCACATTTTAAATAAAAACACAATTTAAATTTTACACTTAGAACTGCCAACATTTAACCCGAAATAAAGAAAGATGTAGGCAAATCAACATTTTTAATACAAATAAGCATTCTAAAGATTTTTAAAAATACATTAGTTGCTAGCAGATAAATACATTATCACCGTAAGTTTAATCAAAAATAATTATAATTACGTTATTTTAAAAATGGACTTGCTCCCACATAAAAAAAATTCTCATATGTATGTTACTATATTTCTCAACTCTCTTGAAAATCTATTTTTATTTGTTCAAATTTAGGTAAAAGATGTAAAAGAAGACAAGGGTTTTGCTCCAAGTAGACCACAATCGCTTAAAGATCTTACAGGAACGAAAGAACGTGTCAAAGCGGCCATAACACGCGAAATTGAAGAAAAAAATAATCACACTCGAAACCGAGTTAAAAATGTCAAAGAACCATCTACCAGTGATGTAAACATTGCACGTTCATATAGTACATCATCTAAGCCACTATATGATCCAGAAGAAGAAAAACGCCAAGAAGAAGAGGAACGCAAAAAACAAGAGGCAGAGAAAAAGAAATTGAAAAACCGTAAACTACCACCACCTCCAATGGATTTTCAAGCTTTACTGAAATTGGCAGAGAAAAAACAACACGAACCTATTGATCTGCCGGTAGAGGTTAAAAAGAAAAAAGATCCTGAAAGACTTATGACATTGAAAGAGAAACAAGAAATGGAAGAACGTCAAAAAGCCAGAGAAGCCAGAGAACGTAGAGATAGAGAACGTAATGAAGAGTTGTCTAAAGCCAAAAAAACCGATAAAGAAAGGGGATCTTCTATCGGTTCAACATCAAGCTCAACACAACGAATGGAACCCAATGGTAGAATACCAAAATTAAATCAAACAAATAGTGCTAGTAATAATGGTAGTCGTAAAACGTCATTAGACAAAAAACCATCATATAGTTCGTTGGATGTGAAGTCATCAACTTCCTCCTCTTCTGCATTTACAAAACCCTCAATAAATATAAGTTCATCATCGTTAAATGGTAAAGGGTCATCAAACTCGTTACAATCTTCAAGTGCTAAATCTAGCAGTAAACCAAGTGCTTCATGTTCCTCTTCGTCTAGCAATAAATCAAATAGTAATTCCAGTAAAAATCCCTATGGCAGTGCCAGCTGTTCAAGTAAACAGCCGTATAATGGATCTTCAAGAGAATTCTCAACCCGAGATATAAATTCTGTTAAAACAAGAGAATTTCCACCACGTGATGTGCAAAAACCTAGACAATTTTCAAAACCAGATGTACGTAGGGGTACGGGAATCTCATCCAATAGATGCGATGAAAGTAAAAAATTAGCTGGATCTAAAAGTAAGAAATATAAAGAATATATTAAAGAAACTACAAAATCTAATAATTTACCATTTGATATCATACAGGGCGCATTTTGGATGATGACGATTCAGAATATGATTCCGAATTGGATGATTTTATTGACGATGGCGACGAAGAGGAGGATTATTCTTCGCACATTAAGGCAATTTTTGGTTATGATAGATCAAAGTAATTTAAATAATAATAATATTAAAAGAGATATCTTAAATATTTGTATTTTCCTCAGGTATCGAGATGAAGATTACGATGACCATAATATGGAATCAAATTTCGCTCAAGTACAGAGAGAGGAATATATTAGTAAAAAAATTGGTAAATTTATTTTACAAACTCGTTGTTAGGACTCAAACGTTAAATATATGTTTTAAATACTTTTTATTTGTTTTTTAGGCATCAAGGAAGATTTAGAGGACATGAAAATGGAAGCTATTGAAAAGAAACGCAAAATGATGATGAAAAAGCGCCGCCTAAACTAAATTTTAACCTTTATACCTTTTAATTTTATTAGTTTATCTTTTCTTTGCTTATTAGTTTTGCCTTAAAACTAAGCCAACGCTTCTCTTAAATGATCCATTAAAAACTTTATACAAAATAACCCAAATGTAATTTAATTACAATTTGGTTAAGAATATCACATTATGTACACATATACATATATTTTATAATAAAATACATTATCTAACAATACACACATATGCAAAAAAGGTTCACTTTTTTGTTTGTTTAATTTTTAAATTACTAAGTTAAATTAACTAAGAATTATTTGGTCTGTAAAAATATACATAGCGTCATCACTAATTATAGCTATAATGTACTAGCATACAAAATATATAAGAATGTATAAAATATATTTTGAAAATAATTTTGATGACAAAGGTTATGCAGTTATTTATGTTTTCCGGTACAATTTATTTTATTGTAAAATGAGGTTTTTAGTATTCTTTTTTATAAGTTTTGATGTTCAAATGTTTTTTTTTTTTTAAAGATTCAAGTTTTTTCATCAAAGCTTTCTAATAGTAAAATATCTAAAAAGTAATGACAGTAACACTTGAAAAAAAATTAATTTTTTAGAAATTCGATTTTTATTAAAATATCCTTTTTAATAACAGTCACGTATGTGATGGATTTCGATTTCGACTCAAAAACGAACTAAAATCGATAAAAGGTGTGATGGGTTTATTGTATTCATTTTCCATTTTTTTTTTTTTCAAGATATGTCGAAATCCATACATAAAAAATAAAACTAAAAATAAGTTATTTTAATTGATATCACCTTATAATAATCTCACTATGGCTTAGATTTTTTGTTTATTAGCGGAGATGTGTTTTATAACAGAATGACATGGAAATGAACTAAAAGTAGAAAATGAAATCTATCGAATTACATCACAGGTTATTCGATTTCAAGACTCGATTTACTTTTGAAACCGATCGAAATCCATCACATACGTGAGTATTAACGTTGCTTATGGAAGCCATGGTCGATTAAAATTGTTTGCTTAAAGCTTATATTTATTACGGTTAAAATTTAGTAATTTGGTATTATGGATAACAATTTGTGTTTTGTGAGGTTGACAAAAACATAAAAAAATTACAACCCATAACTAGCAGTTGTTTTTATTAACAAGTTGAAAGCAGTTAACTAACTGTCAAATCATCACTTTTAAGACTGACAAATCAGTACAATTTCAGCTGGAATAAGTTGTAATGCGTAATTCCAAAAATAAGTTGTTTTTTTAAAGTTGGGTTGTTTTAACTGAGTTGAGTTATAAACCATAATACTAATAAACTTATTTTTTAACAATAAAATATTTTTTGGACACAATTTAACAAATAAACCTCTTTTTAAAAACAAAAACAACTTACCGTTACTTCACAGGAAATTGCACATAAATATGCAACGCTGTTTTGTTTAAATACTAATAAGCTGGCAACCCTTTTAATTATTCATAGCTGTCATTTCTTTTGGTCAATTTTTGTCGAGTGCGCCGCGTGTGAAGTTTTTCTGTAATATTTGCAAAAAAAAAAACTTAAATTTTGGTTTAAAACAATAGGAACTTCTAACGAAAACTTGCAAAAAATACTAAATAAAGTGTTTGAAATAACTAAAGTGTCGAATAGATAAAAACAATTTTGTGAGAGTGTTTCTATTTGGTTGAAAGGAATGAGTGAAACGCGTGAACAAATTTTGGAAGAAATTAAAATACAAGGTGATTTGGTACGAAAGTTTAAAGCGGCCAAGGAACCAAAAGAAAAGGTAAATAATAATGTTAACGCTATGCATATGTATAAAATAAATATGATAATTTAAAAATTGCATGTCTATGCTAGAAATAAAAAATAAATTGCAAAGTACATACGTATGTATGTATGTAATTACGTATAATTTCGGGTGTATATGAGTGTGTGTTTGATTATTAAAGGTAATGGTGGGGTAAAGGTAATCACCGTATACTAACCCTTTCACGTAAATTGCTCAGCCAGCATAAGGTACAATTTGTGTGGGTACAATTGTGTCTTGTTTTCAATTTGAAAAATGTGTGTATCATAAAGTTTAGGATAACAAATTGCAACATCGTTAAAACGATTTCATCATCGTATCTACAAACATCTTTATTTAATTTGTACATTCATACTTTCTTAATCGCTCTGGTATCTATAATTATGAACTTAAATAAGCCTCCAAATCATTAAAATTAAGCCAGCAAAACATCCTAAGAAACATTATTATTTTTTATAATTTTACATGTTTTACTCAATTTCTGTGGCTGCTTGTCTAATACCAACAATGAGAAAGACATAAAACATTTAACTTTCAAATTTTCGTTGATTGTAGATTTTAACAATAATTGTTAACTTTATTGAACCAAATGATTCATTATTACTTTGTTTAATGTGTGAGTTAAACCAGTTTTAAAACCTTTATTTGTTGTATTAATAAGTCCATTAAACCATTTTTGCACCTGTGGGCCACTTTAAAGTTTGTTTTAGCAAGAACACAGTTACGTACCTTTTTTATAATAATCAGCTGTTTTCCCACTGTCATTTACCTGGTCTTACAACTATTATATGAAGGTGTGTTGTTTGTTGTTATAACCAGCAGCATAATAAAAACAAACAAACAAACAATGAGACAGACACTGCATTTGTATTACAGCTCATTTTACTGTTTATGCACATGGTGGTTTTCAGTCTTTATCGCTAAGTCTGTTTATGTTGATGGCCTTGATTTTTTTATTTGCATTTTTTATTAATTATTTACATATTTTAAGTAGAATTTAATTGACCTTAAATTTGTATATTTTTTATATGAGCAAAGATTTTAGATGAGTAACTACCAATAATATGATCGCATTTATTTTTCTATATGCAGACATACATACATACGTATGCATTAGAATATAAGCCGTAGTTCTTAATTCAATTTTCAATTTTTTTTATGTCAAAACTTTTTAATTATGTGGTGCTCTATAAACTGTGCCGACATATTTGAGAAAAAAGAGACCTAAGGATAATCTAAGACTGCATTCCTTAATAAATAGAGGTCAAAAAAATTGTTTAAATTTGTCTTTCCTTAATACTAAGACTTAAGCACGTATTTTTATTTGTAAAAATAAATTAAATTTTTAATAAATTATTGATATACATACATAGACCAAGGTGCAATTACTTAGGTCGCCTAATTAGATCACAAATTCGTTCATTCTCTACCTTCTCTCGAAATTACAAATTGTTTAAATAACAAGTAAGAGCGCTATATTTGGCTATGCCAAATCTTATATACCCTTCACTACGTGTATTTACGTTAAGAAAAAAAAATTTTTTTTGCCGATATCTCGAAATTTTTTTTTTTTTATTTCTCAAAAGGTATGTCTAATTTCTGATCGGTTGATACCAAAACGCATCCGTACAACATCGGGGGGCTGAGAAAACTTGATTTCAACAGACGGTTGTCGTCTTTTTTGGCTTATATCTCGGTCAGTTATTAAGCGATTCAATTCAATTCAATAGCAAACATCTCAGGAGAATTTTTGATTGTTTGATACTACTAACGCTTCGGTACGACATCGGAGGGCTGAGAAAACTTGATTTCAACAGACGACAGACAGACAGACGGACATACGGACATGGCTAAATCGACTTCCCTATCTATAAGGATTCAGAATATATATACATTATGGGGTTGGAAATTAATATTGTAGAAATTACAAACGGAATGACAAACTTATATATACCCTTATCACCTTGGTGAATGGTATAAAAAATATACAAAATTTACCAGAGTATTCTTTTAGAAATGCAAACACCTTATGTAGTTTCAACAGGATATAAACATTAAATATGAAAAGTTTTTAGAAATA
>NDXZ01037447.1:0-11005 GCA_003055125.1 Paykullia maculata | reverse complement strand
ATGTTTTTTATAGTTTGTTCTTTCTAACATTTACTGTTTCTTTCTTTCAATTTTATATCAATTCAATGAAATAAAAATGTAGTGTCATAAGAACTTAAGCAATTTTACTGGATTTCAAAAGCGAACATCTCAGGAGAATTTCTGATTGTTTGATACTACAAACGCGTCCGTTCGCGATCGAAGTGCTGAGAAAACTTGATTTCAACAGACGGACAGACAGGCGGAGAAACGGACATGGCTCAATCGACTTCCCTATCTATAAGGATTCAGAATATATATACTTTATGGGATTGCAAATGAATATTGTAGAAATTACAAACGGAATGACAAACTTATATATACCCTTATGATAAATATATAATTGTAATCACATAACACTAATCGTTAGGCCATTTGTTGGAGCAAAAATAATTGTCATGTTATGTAAAGGCAAAATTTCTGCTATTCAATTGGATATGGAAATTTTTTTATATTTCTTACCTAAAATTTTTAATCCGTTTTATTAAACGGGATAAAGAATAAAGGTGTTTTGCTAAGCACGGTTGTTTTAGGTACTTTTTTTATTTGGGGGTTTTAATTTAAGAAGTTTTAAAATCAATTTAATGCTAAACAGATAGAATGAAATTTACCTTTATATTATTCTACAATATCACTAACTTTGTTTTGCTTTATTTGTTAGATGATAATAAAAGCAATTGTGTTGTCAAAGGAAATTTTTAACTTGTAGTTTGGAGCAAGGAGGACACAGTTACTTTAGGATAGAACTGCATTTTTTGTTAAAAAAAAATATTGAATTTTACTTTCATAGGACAGATCTAAATGGATAGATTCTATTTAGCAAAAACTTAAATTTATATGGATGATTGGTAGACACTTGTGCTTGCCCTTCTCTTGGTGTTAGTAAAAAAAAAATAACTCTCTACAAAATATTTGTTTGGCCCAATTTTTTAACTTTAAAAAACTAACTTGAATATCAGATATCATGCAAGATATTTTTCCTTTTCCTTTTTGTGAAACAATATGCATATTTAATGGGCAGGAAAAATTGTCAATTTTAAAACACCTATTTACAAATATGTGTTTAAAATTAATTAAAAACATTTTGTTAAACATTTTGTAAATAAAATGAATGAATGAAGCGTTTTTGTCAAAACCACATAATTAGATAATACGTAGTGATTGATTTTTTATGATTTTATATTTTATTAATTCTTATCATATAAATTTTTAATTGAAGTTTGCTTAGTTTTATTTTCATTAAACACAGGCCAACAAAATTTTAAAAATATCAAAACTCTAGAATTAAAGTATTCTTTTCATAGGGCTTAAGCACAGTGCAGCTTAAGCGAATCTGGTTGAAACTCTGAATGTCTTGATCACTTACATAAGGTTGTTTTGTTGATTAAAAAAATAATATTTTATTTTATGTTTTTGCAAAGAATTTTTTTTTTAATATTATAAAGTCACTTTTAAATTTGTGTTGAAACTAGGATTAAAATCATATGTCAATAACATACTTTTATGTTCTGGTTTCCTTAAAACCTGATTAAAGAATTGGTTTTTGTGTTAAAAAATATAATTTTAGGGATTTTTTTAAACCAGTTGACGTTTTTTTTTTTTGTTTTGATTTCAAGAAAAAAAAATTACTCAACATTTTTTAAATGGTAGTATCTTCCTATGTAATTACATACATATATTTGTTAGTCATTAACATACTAATGATGTTTTCTAATGACAGATATTTTCTTTTATTTAACAACACATTTATTTATGGCCAAAAAGGACACATGGTAGGGGAATGTATGCTTCAAGCAGTATGAAACAAACAACAGAATGCTGCGTGAGGAGGAACTTTATAATATTTTTGAAAAAAGGTTTGTTATTTTAACAGCTCAAGAAATCTTATCCTATAAATACTTATGACAAAAGCAACAAGATATTTGGCAAATATTTTACCGAAGATGTCAAATTTATTAACAAATTTTTAAAACATTTTGAAGATGTCATTATGAAAAGCTATTTTAAAAAACAACTAAAAAGAAATAGTAAAAGCTTGGTTGGGTCTTTAAGAGGCAAATAAAATCATAATATGACGTCAATTAGTAACCATTAGTTACTAATTAGTGACTGCTATTTTTTTTTGAAACAATTATCGTTATTAAACAAAAAATCGTTTTAAATAAAATTATCTAAGTAAAGAGTCAGCTGTTGGACCCGTTCAGGAGCAGATCATTTTTGGGCAAAATATTGTTTTTTTTTTCTCCTGTTTCCCGTTTCAAGTCTTGCCAAATATCTTGAAAATTTGTTTAAGGTAGATGTGATACTATTGTCATTAGAACCTGTCATAATAGTCTAACCTGAAAAAAGTCTTACCACTAGATGGCAACAATGCACCCAACAGTCGCCCCTGTATATCAATCAAGAAGCAGACAACTTTTGTACATTATTGCACTGACCTCTTGCTAAACAACCCGGACTTTCATAGAAAAAAATTCTTGGCAATAAAAAAATGCTTCATAGATACATTTATGTACGTACATACACATACATACTATTTACCTGACTACCTTACTACTACATAACCAGAAATATTTATTTAAGTTAATTTATTTATTTATCTTTTTTAAGTCAAGGGTATTAAAAAAGTTATGAAAGTTTAATTTTTTAATATTCTTTTAACAAAATTTTAACGTAAACATGTCGCACATGAATTTTTTCACTTCCATTTTTTTTTTTATTATGATTTCCGTTCAACCAAAACCCTTTTAATACTCTCTGCTAAAAGGTAGAAGTTATATAAAGTTTTTTATTTTGTTTGTAACAAAAGAAAATTTTATTCTAAAATTGCATGTAAATAATTAAGTATGAAGACTTTGTCAATTGCAATAAGAACAGAACGTGAGTGGAAAAGGGGAAAAACCCGGAATAAGAAATAATAATGGAGCATTCATCCTATATATAAAACAGTATTATTGAAAATGGATAGAATCGGTGCAGTAAAAAATATCTATAGAAAATGCACAAAATAATGTATCTACCTGCAGCTCTATCTTTACAGGAATGTTGTATAACAAAACAAGATGTAGGCCCCAAGTTGGTGACTGTCCTATAACATTCATCATGACCAAATCTGGCGCCCTTTTTCTCTTTTTTAATCCCCCCTTCCGATACTACTTTTAAAAGCTGTCTGTGTTTTTGTAAAGAAAATTATTTTTCTTGCTTAATTTTTTCTATACATCTCTTTCGTTTGGGTTTTTACCTGACGCCCTTGTTAAATCTGCCACCAAATGTAAAAGGTAAATAGCGGCGATAGAAAAAAAAAATATGTTGTCGTGAACGAACAGTAACAAAATTACTGGAGTGTTAAAAATGTGTAAACTTAAATCCTTTGGGATGTCGACAAAGTAAAAGAAAAAAAAACAGAATTGAATTTACGCATGTAAGAGTTGTTGCACAAAAAAGACAACTGAATTTTATATGTGTGCGCGCGTACGTGTGTCTCCAACATCGAAAGCAAAATACGCAACAGCATGAGTATGATTAGTTTAACTCAAAGAAAAAATGAAAAAAAACATTTTATATTCCAGTCAAGTTCCTTGTGCAACATCGTTTGACATTATTTATTTTAATATTTTTATTTCTTTTAAATATTCTGCCCATTTGTGGGTTTGTAAAGGTATTTTGCAAAAACTAGTAGAAGCAAAAAAAATTATTTAAAATAATCGAAAATTTTGTACAAAGATAATGTTAAAAATGAAATTACAAAATCAGGAGGTTAAGGGTAAATAGCATAAACCAATTATTACATTTTAGATTTTGTTTGTTTTATCTTTGACTAATCTATTAAACCTAAACTAAGCAGGTGCAGCTCTAATAAAAATATGTACAAAGTAAGCAGGTACAGCTCTAATAAAATATGTACTTCTAGCAGAACATTAATTCGTTTACGAATATATCGTGTAATCATAATTTGGGCCCTCCTCATTTTTCTCTTGTTAAAAATAGTTAAAAATGAACTATACAACACAGTTATTTAGATGCTTCTTAGCCCTACCTTAAATTAAGAAATTTTTGAAAAAATTTTTTTGAGACAACATATAAAAATTTTAAAATGTTTGACTCAAAAACTAAATTTGAATGTTAATAGAGAAGCTTACAGCTAATAGTTTTTTAATACGAATAAAAATATTATTACCCTCGACTATAATTATGCTTTTTTTGAATACCTCCTGGTTAAGACTTTTATGATCAGGGAATAATTATATTCTGGGTCATATAAGCGATGTCCATCGGTCTGTTTTTCTATATATCTGTTCATGCAAACTTTATTATAAAAATAAAGGTCACGTTTTTAGATATGCAAACATTCATACATATTGCAATTAACTTTTGCATATATGTAGTTAAATATAGATAGACCTTATAGATTTAAATTGCAAATGGTCTATAAGTTTACCTAAAACGACATAAAAAAAGTAATCTAAACGTTTAAATTAATTCACTACAAATAAAAATAAGGGTATAAAAAACTGTTTACCGAATTTTGCTAAAAGACCCTCAGTAAACTGTTGAAAAACTATATTACAACTAATTAAGTAAAAAAAAATACAATTTAAATATTGTGGTACCCAACAAAAAAATCGTTATATAGAATAACTTGGCAGTAAATGTGACAAGTGCATACCTACTGCTTTCTCTATTGCCTTTTAAAACCATTAGCTTACACAAGTGATGTGCAGAATGAATATATTCAGCAGATTATTTAAGATCTCTACAGTCTCTACGCGAGAAATTTCATACAAAAAGCATGTAATGTTTAATAGAAGTGGTGCACACCCGCACTCTGCCTTACAAAGCTGCTTCCGAGGAAGCATCATCATCGTTTATTTCACACATGTCCTAAACAATACTCTGCCATCATGTAAATTTATCTGCGTTCTTCTTGTTTTTCTCCAAAACGTTTGTACTAATAAAATAACTTTATTTTATTTCATTTTGTTAATTCCTTTACAATAAAAATAAATCTTATATTTTAAGTACTGGAAGGCAATATTATAAATAGCGTTTAGAAAACAAACATTATAAAATATATTTGCTTTAATTTACATATTCTATAAAGAATTACAATTTTCTGTTGCTCAAAAAATTAAAAAAAAAACTATTGCGCTGCTATTAAGTTGTTGAGTTTATGGAAGAACATTCCAAAGAAATTTTGTCAATTGCAGAGTTCAAATATTTTTTTTTTACAATTTTACAACTTTGACGCAGTTTCAAACTTAAGTCAAAATATCTAAACTAATCAAGGAAATTTTTAAAAATTAAACCTAAAACATTAAACTTCTCTTTTAAAGTTTTGTTAAAAAAATTTTAATTGTCTTGTTGTATAAGCAAGACTATAAGGAATATTTTTTTGGGAATCAAAGTCTTCTTTATAGCACTTTTCCTTTTTTTCAATGATCAAAATATCTCAACTAATCAAGGAAATTTTTAAAAATTAAACCTAAAACATTAAACTTCTCTTTTAAAGCTTTGTTAAAAAAATTTTAATTGTCTTGTTGTATAAGCAAGACTATAAGGAATATTTTTTTGGGAATCAAAGTCTCCTTTATAGCACTTTTCCTTTTTTTCAACGATTAAAGAACAAAATGTCAGCCATCATGACTCCTAAGCCATTTTGTGCCCATTCTCTTGATTTGGCTTAACTGTCCAAGTGCTAAATAAAATTTGGTTAATTGGTAGAGTCACCAACAAAAGCAATAACCATCTTAAGTCAACTACTTTCAATTATTTTTAATCAATATAATTTACAAACTAAATTTTTTTCATTCATTTATCATTTACACATGATTTTGTAAGAAATTTTACTGTTGGAATGACCTTAAATCACATAATTACAGTTATTTTAATTCCACCAATAATTTTAAAAACAGAAAAAAGTCCATAATTAGTCCGAGCTTGAATAAATCACCTTCCGGAAATCAAGTTTGGCTGAATAAAGTATTTAAAAGTTAACTTTTCAATAAGAGCATAATACAGTTAGCTTACATTACAGCAGGTTGCGCTATTTAATTAAACTTTACTAAACATATTTTACTTAGTTCATAACGAAACTTTCTACAACTTTTACTTGTTTCCCAACCTTTTTTGAATTCCACTTTTTTTTACTTTTCCTTTTATAAAAAGACAACACAATTTAAATACAGGTAATACATATATGCAATAATTGCCTGAGTGTTACTTCTCTTTAAAAAACTTTTTAAAATATTTGTTTTGCATTTCAAATTGTAAATAATTTGCAAACTTCAAACACTTTCCTTAACACTTATGTATGTATGTACAAAACACTATACATTTTCATACTTATGCATAAGTGTTCTTAAGAAATCTAAAAGCTTTTTAGAAACAACCAAATACGCTTTAACAACTTTTAGCTTTGCATACAAAAAACTTTACGTTATGTTTATTAATGGGGATAAAAGTTTTCAATTGACAGTTTTTCAATTTCTGTTTTCTAATTTTTAAAGTTGACTTTAATTTAAAGTGTCATTAAGGGGAATATTATTGACAACAAAACTAGTGTGTGACCGGTGGAGTAGTGACTAAGGACGTAAACTGTCTACTATTGTCTGTAATAGGGTTTTATTGTTACTACAATGACTAAATTGGCACTTAAGATAATCTGTAATAGGTTTCTTAGTTGGCCTTATATTATTATATTGATAAAATTTTAAGAAACTCTAATCTTTTTATCAAATCAATTCTAAATTCAATGACAATTTTGTATCAATTAGGTATTTCAGTAACCTTTCATTATTACCTTTCAATTAATTTAAACCCGTTTCCCCCAAAATTTTTTATTAAAAGAATTCAATTACTTCTTGAGTAAAAATTAACAATTTTATTACAGTTTAAATTAAAATGAAAAAAATGCAAAAACAGCACAAAAACTTTATGCTGAAAAGGGTGGCTTTTAACCAAAAAAGTATATAAACAAGTGTGGGAATGTATGTATTTGACTCTAATTAATAATGCAAAACATAACATAAAACTTTTACTGCATAAAGATACCACCTCTGCGCTCTCTTTATCAATAACATTTAATTCTTCTATATATTTTTTTCCATGGCAATTTTTTTCTTTATTATTTATTTTGCCTTAGACACAAACCAGTGCTGCAAAAACTGTGAAAAATAATTAAGAAACTGGTAAAAACCACATAAATCAATTTCTCAAACTTTTATATAAAATGTTGAAAAAATGTTTCCTATTTTTAACATTTTTTTTTTTTACTTTCACGTACGTGGGCGTAAAATTTTTATGTGGTAAACAAACTTACACACACACACAAGATACTGGAAGTTTAAAGGAGTGTTTTTTTTTATTTCAGGCCACAAGAGACAAATGTTTTTTAGTGTTGCAGGATCAGCTACCTTTCAGAGAATGCGGCTTTTAAATTGCTTGACTCGGATATTTCTCAGCGTACAACAGTAGCATGAGAGGAAGTAAAGGTATTCTTTTCTAAATTAATATACATAAGTGTACATGGGCTGCTTAGAATTTTAGTTTATCCATCCAAAGGCTGAGACAATAAATATTCCCCTATTGAAGTGTTCTGCCAATATGGCAAATGGCATCGTGTTTAGGTTTGTTTTTAATACTCCTTAAGTAAATACGCAAGGAATAAATGTTGAATAATAACGAATCCATATTTGCCTCAAGAACGGCGATAGTTGTGATAAAGTTTGTGGTTCTTTGACGGTATTTATTAAAAGGAGCTGACGGTAACCCTATAATCGTAAAGCCTTTAATATTGAGCCTGGCAGAGTTTTTCTTATCACAAGACCATGAGGATGTACTTATTGCTAAGATTGGCAGAATATGTGGTTCTAACAGGACAGGGCCACTTGTCATACTGCATGATGCATTTTCAGCGCGTGTAATCTCGGTTTTCAGTAAATTGGCCTGGTCAGCCACAGCTCCCGATTTGACTGCATTGAAGTTCTCTTTCTAAGGATATCTAAAGCTTTTGGGGTTCGCTAACAAGCTAAGCACCTTAAAGAAATTTTTAAAATAACATTTGTGACGCCGTTAGTACTGCGCAAAGTTGTTTAAAATGTAACCAAAAGCTCAAAAATTTCCAACAATGCCGACCGTGGCTAATTGTCCGATATAATTTTAAACAACAAACAAAATGCATTAACAGTTTATCTTTTAGCAAAAAAAAAACACAAATAATTGTTTTAGCAAAAAGTATAACGAAAGAAAATCGCAAGATAGTTTTGTCACACCATGTTCTATGATTTTCTAAACGTTGTCTTTAAGAAGCGAACTAAAGCAAATCATTTTTCAATCTTTAAATAATCTGTTTATTCTTTTGAGTTCCCAATGGACTTAGTTTAAGTAAATGTTGCCTTGATAGCGATTATTTTAACATTTTGATAATTAACAAAATATTAATATATGAATATTTGTTATATAGTGGCGGACACTAGATCCTATTTTCGGCAGAATATTTATAAAGACGCTAAATGAAATCAGAAAAATTTCTTTAACTAAATCAATTGGGTTTTTTCCCAAATTTCTTTTAAATCTATTTTAAGCTGCAACCTTTTTATAGAATAAACTGTTTACATGAACGCGACAGACAGACATACATACATCGCTTATTTGGCCCACTTTAGTTGAACCGCACATGTTAAGGTAGGTTAGGAGATATGTAAAAACGCATATTCCTTTATTAGAGAAAACTTTAAATTAAAGTGAAATTGAATGCATCATTTAACGAACTGTTCACATATTTTTATCTAGATATAAGAAAATTATGTATGTTTCGGGCAAAAGTAACACGTTATGTTACAACTTGAGAGTGGATTTATAAGTTTTGTTGCTACAAAATATCCGCCAAATAAAATACAGTTTTTTTTAATTGAATTTAACATTTAGAATTGTATGAAATCGTAAGTTAAAGTTGTTACAGTAAAAATGGTTGGTTTTTATTATAGATTTCCAGTTTTGAGGTTCTTTATAGCCACTATAAAAAGGTCTACTGCAAGCAACATAACATGTAATTTGCAAAGAACTCGATAGCAACAATTAATTTATTTTTCTATTTGTACACAGTGATATGTATTAAAAAAAAAATTTTAATTAATTTTTAAAACATTTTGATTTTTGAAAAGGTCTTAAAATATAGACATAAAAAAATATTTCCAGTGTTTAATGCAATATTTCTTAAAAAAAATATTTAATTGTAATTGAAAAATTCTGTAAACAATATATTTTAAAAAAATCCGTCCCCAAGTTTTCAAAGTAAGAAATATACACACATGCTGCATAGTATACATACAGTATTATATACACACATACATATCTACTTACATTGGCAGGTACCTGTAAACTTTGTCGGGCAAGTTTGTGTTTAATCTAGCTTTAACATTTCGTTTTCTCTCTATATTTTCTTTTTATCAATTTAAAAGTATCAAATACTTTTTAAATTATTTATCCCTTTAACTTCTTTATATTGAAAAAAGTATGGAAAGAGAACTTCAAAAGATTTAGTGCTATAACAGTAAAATATATTAAATTTATTTAGGAAAAATTTAGTTGTAGAAACATATTAATGAAAAAACACAAAAAAACATGTTTGGCATATAGAACACAAAAATATTATAAGTGAAGAATTAATTATTTTTTATAATAAGAAAAAAATTAAAATTATTTTATTTTAAAGGGCTTCAGATAAGATTAAAATGATAGCTAAGCTTGGCAATAGTATGAGTGAAAATTTGTTAGCTTGATGGAAAATCAAAAAATTTACAATCTTGGCATGCTAGCTGTCACTTGTTATATATGTGTATAGTGTTAACCCATCAAGCACCAAAAAATTTTCATTAGAATTATATTTTCATTATGAGCAGTTGCCAAAAAAATTTAAATTAAAAGAAAATAAGAAAAATTACTGAATCAAAAAGGGTTTAAATAAAAAGAAAAACAAAGAAATGACTGATGAAAAAAAGAAGTGTTTTTGTAAACAGGCTGCCATTATTGTTATTAACATTTCTTTATTTAGAGATATTGTTATGTTTTTTTTAAGCAAACGAGCAGCACAAAAACAAAGCAAATATTAATGCTTGGTGGGTCCTCAAGCATGGTAACACCAAGCCAACAAGCAGACGTTCACGAACTTGACAGCATGCATTTTGATCGTGTCTGAAGCCCTTAAGACTTTGTTTCGCCTTAAAACAATATTTAGGTCCAAAATTGTTTTTTTTTAAGTCTTAAATAAAAATTCAATTATTTTATTAATTAAACAATATTTTTCAAGTTCCTTTTTGTTGGGTGTGGTCCTTAACGGATCATGAGCGAACTAAGTCGCTCTGACGTAGAAAGTTCTTGGTTTTCTAGCTGATCTTTTACTAGGTTTTTCTATTTTTATCTTAAGAACAATCTTTTTTAAATTAATTAATTAGTGTGTGAAAATTAATATTTAATATATTTGTGGTCTTAGTTTTCCTACACATATCCTTTTTTTGTTTTCGGCTTAAAAAATCAACTATTAAATTAATAACATATTCAAAATAATTGATTACGTAAAAAGATTATATCTTATAATTTATGTATTGTTTCAAAGTTACCCCCTGCTTCACCCTATTTCTTTTTATTTTTGGCAAAGTAAAAGTTAATAACAATTACAGTTTAAAACAAATTACTTATTATTTTGTTTTGGGATATCACTGGATCGGCTTATCCTATCTGTTGGGGGGTCTTATAATAATAAGTAAGAAAGGACCAATGAACAGACCTTATAAAATAGAGATTTAATTTTCTCCAGCAATAAAAGCATGACTATTTTTGAGATATATTTAAATATATTAAATGTTTTTAAAGGTGGTTTTTATGAAACCTCCCAAGCAATTTACGACTTGAATGGCCGGATTTGGTAAAAATACT
Source organism: Paykullia maculata (assembly GCA_003055125.1). NCBI lineage: Eukaryota > Metazoa > Arthropoda > Insecta > Diptera > Rhinophoridae > Paykullia > Paykullia maculata. The sequence continues at coordinate 55 of NDXZ01037447.1, read as the reverse complement.
CTCTAATTTCAGGCATTTCGGTCATATTTAATCCACTTTTGATACATTTCTGGTC